>MU224972.1:2165154-2181329 GCA_018584345.1 Thuja plicata | reverse complement strand
AGTGAGAAGAGTTATGCTCCATGGAAGGATTGGAATCATGAGTTATCAAATTATCATCCGGGATCCTAAGGAAAGGAGAGGAAGACTCAGGATCAAAGGAACCCATAAGTCTACGACTTCTTCTAACTGGGACACTATAAGTAGGAATAGATGTGGTAAAGCTCATACACCAATACAATGCAAATGAACTAACAAAAAATTTTGATCAATTGAATTAAATTCAATATCTAGCATAAACAATGTAAATCTAACACCAAAAAGAAAGAGTTGTCTATTGCGGGTTCATTAAAATGTAAAGATATATAAAAGTGGGGTATAGTGGTAAGGAGAGTGTTTGTTAGTTGTTGTTTAATTTGCTTAGAGTATATTGATTTTCTTAACCCTAATTTACATCTAATTGAATTGAATTGATTGTGTATTGCAATTGTGATTAAGGAGAAGATAAGATGCTCTTTTTCTATCCTCAAATGCATAAATGGAAGATCCAAGTTGATAAACCCAAAGGAAGGGCTAGTGCACAAATGAATCAACTATTTGGAAAAGAGAACAAAGAAGGGGATCTTAAATTCTGTTAATTGATCAAATGAATATGTTTGATTATAGTAATTGAAAAGGATAGAAAGAAGAACCAACCTTACATAGTTATAGATCAAAGAATGTTGTTTTCTTAGGTCTATTGACTGTTTCTAGAAAATTTGAAAGTTGATCCCAAACTAGAACACAAAGACGAACAAAACCCAGAAATATTTTTCCGTTCCAATGTAGTCTTATGAAAAAGCTCAACCTTGACCCACAAATGTCAACCTTGACCCAATAATGTCGACCCTGACCTGCACAGGTTTGACATAAAATCTGTTCGCACAGTCCGAAAGAAAGTTGAAAAGGGTATCCAGATCTGGTCTCAAATCTGCAATTCTAAACTTGTACCTACAAGAAAAAGAGGATTGTTTGTTCTGGGGGAGGGGTTTGCCTTAGTCAAACCCTAGTTTTGGAATTAACCTCAAATATATGTAATTGAAATTGTAGGAATAGACAAAGTAAATGCATAAATTCACCTTGCTTGTAAACGTCCTTGTGGCAGATTTGAATCCTTGGATCCACAAGTATGCTTCAAAATGTGGAATGTAGATAGGTAGGATGTCTTCAATCTCTTGCTTTTAGATCTCCAACACCAAGTCTTGAATGGGTTCTTGAATTTGGAATAGGCTTGGAAGAAGGTGGATGGAGAGATCACCAAAAGGGCACTATGTAGCTTGAATCCTTCAATGGCCTCCAATGGATCTCCTTCATGAAAATGGATGCTTGAATGGATGAATGCTTGCTTGAAAAATTACTCCTTAGCTTTCTTGTATTTCTCTTGATGATATTTTGAGAATGCTAGATTAGAAGACTTAGTTCGCTTGATGATGGTTAGAGGAAATGAGAGGAGAAGGCTCCCTTTTATATGAGACTAGGGCACAATCTTCTAAGGAGGCAAACATAGGAGAATTAAATTTCCATTAAATCCTTTAACCCTAGGAAAGGACCTATATTAAATATAATTTAGGAATCGATGCTTTAGAACCCGAAACAGCCGACCCAGAAGCGGGAAAGACTTTTTGCAAAGACCGACATCCAAAAACTGTGAGACCCCAGGATCTGAACCCTAGGTCAAGGTCAAGGTCAACCTTGACCTAGGTCAGGGTTGAGGTCAACCCTGACCTAGGTCAGGGTCAAGGTTGACATAGACCTAAAAGGTCGACCCAGACCCTGAAGCCCAGAATCACCAGTCTGCAGTCCAGAATGCAGAATTCAGGCTAAACATGAGTGGAAAGAAGGATAGAACAGGGGGGAAGCCATGTCAAGATCAGGAACCCATTCAAGGTGCTTGTCATGACCCCAAACCACTTACTCAGAAGGCTAAACAAGTCTAAAATGGAAGTGCTTCCATTTTCTGACTATACACAACCATAGACCAATTTAGGAATGAAGGATTTTTCTCCATGAATGCAATGCAATGCAAGATTATTCTAAGAATTGAAAAATGCAAGATTAATCTAAGACATGATTGCAATGCAATTATTCTAGAAATTGAAATTATTCTATTGCAAATGAAAGCTTTTAACTAGAAATGAGATGATAAAAATGTAGAAACAATTTAGTATTCTAACAATGCATATTTTCTCTAGGGGTCTTGAATGAGGAATGAGAGTTCTTTTATAGATTCAGAGGTGATCAGAATAGAAACTTTCCTCTTTGAAATAAAACAAATAGAAAAGCCAGTTTAAATTAGAAAGCTTTATTTAAAAGAATACAATAAATTGTTTTCTTTTTGCTTTAACTATTTTCTTCCTTTGATTTAATTCTGTTTTATTTGATTTTAATTATTTTCTTTCTCTTTAAAGCATAATTAATTCAAAGATTCTATTTCTGAACAGAGATAAGATTTTTGAGAGAATATTCAATTAATTAAATAGATATGACCTCATAAGTGTGTTTTTCTCAATTATCTAAATAATTAAATTCAATTATTGAAATGAGGATATTTATTTAGTAATTAAATATAATTTAATTCCTTTTTCATGTGTTTTAGCTAAAAGGGGTGAATTTAATTTAATTAAAGTGCTAGGGCTTTATTAATTAAATTAATTTGATCATAAGGTTTGTTTAGCCAAATAGATATTTAGGAATTAAACATAATGTATGATTAATGTAGATTTAGGATTTTCTACATTTGACACTTAGGTCGAGTAGAGTCAGTCAAAAACTTAGAATTGCCTAGTATAATAGGACTTTGATGATTCAGAAGAATGTCAAATGCAACAAAATTGGTTAGGGTTGCAAGATGCCAATTTTGGGGTGTTACATTTTGCCCCTCTTTGAATTGATGTGTGAGAAGCGCATTGATTCAAAGAATAGTTAGATTCCTGAAGCACAGAAGAATATATTTGAAAAATTGATGATGCAAAGATTTTAGAGCCATCTCCAGAACAAAGCTTGACTCTCCAAAGTCTAGGTTAGGTTGCCAAGACATCAGTCAAATAGAGTCTTCGAGGGTCATCTTCAGAATGAAGCTTAATCCTCAGGGATCCAGGTTAGAATGCCCTGATACCTAATAGATGAATACTTTGAGAATCATCTCCAGAATGAAGCTTGATCCTCAGGGATCTGGGTTAGAATGCCCTGATACCTAATAGATTAACATCTTTCACAAGACTGTCACCAGAATGAGGCTCAACTTTTAGGAGTCAGAGTTAGAATGCCCTGATACTTGCCCAAAAAGATGGTCAATAAAGGTTTTAGGACTATCTCTAGAATGAAGCTTAGTCCCCCAATATCTAGGTTAGATTGCCCCCACACTGGTTAGATTGATATCTTTCACAAGACCGTCCCCAGAACAAGGCTCAACCTTCAGGTGTCAGGGTTAGAATGCCCTGATACTTGTCTCAAAAGATAGTAAATAGAGATTTAGAGCCATCTCTAGAACATAGCTTGATTCAGGAGTAAGGGTTAGAATGCCCCAATTCCCAATAGATGAGTTTTTGAGAATCATCTCCAGAATGAAGCTTGATCCTCAAGAATCTGAGTTAGATTGCTCAGATACTTTATAGATGACAAGATGTAAGGAAAAAAGATGCCCTTATTGATTGTGGAGTATCCAGTTTTGACTGTGAGGTATGAAAAATTGAACATGCTCCAAGTGATGAGATGCCGCTAGCAATGAGGACTTTTGAATTTAGATCGGATTGATAAAAATAGATTTGAAGCGGTTTAATGATGTAATCATCATGCCCCCTTGGGAGCGAAATGGAAAGATGACACAACATAATGATGATTGAGAGTAAGAAATCATAGATAAATGTTGAATCAGAGATCAAGAAGAACTTAGAATAGATTACGGAAGAATCTGGAAGATTAATAATCAATTTCGAGAGATGTCAAGGTCTAGGTTGAGAAAGGTTGACTAGGGTTGACCAGAGTTGACCAGAGTTGACTTTTGAGGAAAGAAGTCAAAGATTTGGGGAAATGTTGATTAGATATGATTTTTACAAGAAAGCAATGTCTCAAAGTTGACTACACAAGTGCCCGATTGCGTCGGTCCCAAAAATTGTAAAAGGCGATTTTGAGCGATATAGGAGTGTTAGATTTTGATTTTGATCCTGAAAATGGATTGAGCATATAGCTCAAGATAGAGAGTGAGGATCAAACACTTGTGTAGTATTGGTGAAGCTAGGACACTAAAGAAGAACCCCTCAATGTACAAATCTAGGAGAATGCAATGAAGTGAGCATCAAATTGCTGCCACAATGCAAGTCTAGAATGAAAATGCAATCCTATGCTAGATGCAATTCCTAGGACATGGTTGTGAGACCCATCGTATAATCATGTCATCATTGAGAATTTTGGAACATCAAAGTTGATACAATCCTTACTGGTGCCACTGTGACCATAAGAACATGAATATGACTTTCATCAGATAAAATGTATGAAACAAACGTAAGCACCAGGGCACAAATGCGAAGATGGCACAAATGCGAAGATGACCTGAACATTGTTTCCAATTAATGTTGCAAGAGTACACCAGTATCGAGGCATTCAAAGCCAAGATAACCATGAGTGTGATCATGCGTAAACAAACAGAGAAATAATAGTCAAGGAGATAGTACGTACCTCACCATGGCGTGCAAATAAACAAGATTGAGGGATGTGAGGTTGTTCCACCTTAGTGCGGGAGATCTTATCACATACACCCTATTTATTTGATGTTGTCAGATCATCAGGACTACACCAACAAGCAGTAGACAAAGAAAATATCAATAAAATCCATGAGAATAGACATCATACAAAGAAAGATTTAATCATAGCTC
Organism: Thuja plicata; assembly: GCA_018584345.1. Taxonomy (NCBI): domain Eukaryota; kingdom Viridiplantae; phylum Streptophyta; class Pinopsida; order Cupressales; family Cupressaceae; genus Thuja; species Thuja plicata. The sequence goes on along the minus strand of MU224972.1, from coordinate 2,176,482 downwards.
AACCAGTTTCAAAGTTTTTGAATATGTATGTGTAGAGGTGTTGAAAAAAACTATTGTGCTTGTTAGTGCATTGTGTTTGATTGTTATCAATAGATGTTTACGTTTAAGGTATCTGATGTGTGTTAAAAAAACATAGATGTGTCCAAAGATAGTGTTGAGAAACATTGTTTATGGTGGTGTTGAAAAACACCAGTTTGTGTTAGTAGCGAGTTGTCCTGTAGAAGTGACAAGATTACTAACTCAGGTGTAAACCAAAGATGCGATCAAATGGGGGACCCATGCCCCCAAGTAACGATGATTGACTTGACGTTTGTTGCGAGGACAAATGAGATTTGGTTTCCCCCAAGCGTATGGTGCTGAATCAATGTCAAATTTGGAGGGTTCACAAAGGAACCAAAGTGTCATGAAAATGACCAAAATCTATGTACAAGCTAAAGCAAAGAAATGTCAAGACCGAGTATCGATAGAGAGTTTGAGGATAACTCCAATTGTAACGGATGTGAGCAATATCAATAGTATGGCGATAGTAGATAGACATAGTGAGAATCACTGGTGATTAACATGAGAGAGATGCTCAAGTTAAGAGATCATAGGACTAGCTAGACATCAGTAGGCAGACACAGTGAGAACCACTGGTGACTGATGTTAGGGAGATTCTCAAGGAGAGAGATCTCAGTATAAGCAAAGCGACAGTAGGCAGACGCAGTGAGAACCACTGGTGACTATCGCGAAGTAGATCCCAAAAGGTAATAAGATAGTGCCCCTGAGACCAGGAGGGTTTCCCTGAGAGTATGACCAGTTTCAATCCATGTAAGTTGGTGTCTTGACGGGTAGATGAAAGCATGCAGAAAGGAAAATGCAAGCAGGAAAGCAGCAATGTAGGAAAGCAACTGCATAAAGCCAAGTGGTGCTATGATAGATATAGCATTGTGGAACAAGAGGCACCTGTTTACCAGGTTTTCACATTCTTGACATAAATTCTTTTTTTTGCTACCATGATGCCTATTTTCCAGGTTTTCATCAATGCCTCCCACCCCCCTTTTTTTTGTATTTTCAATTTTTCAAATTTTTTTGTATTTTTGGAATATATTATTTTTTTGAGATACATCAAAGCACCTATCGCTAGGTTTTCACTAAGATGATCATTTTTCAGGACTTTTTTAGATTTTTAGAATTTTCTCAGGACTTTACTATATACATGAGCACACTGAAGATGTCTCGGCTGTAGAACCATTTCAGATGAAGAGCGTTGATGGGATCTTCTAGTTGTTCTCCTTTAGTAGTAGAAAGTTGATAGGTACCAGACCCAAACACTGCAGTGACAATATATGGACCAAGCCAATTTGGTTTAAATTTTCCTTTCTGGATCTGTTGTTGTTGATTTTTAGGGTTTTCCCTCAGAACGAGGTCACTCGCTTGGAAATCCCTTGGTCTGACCTTCTTGTTATAGCTTTTGGACATCCTTTTCTGGTATACTCTAAGGTAATCAAATGCCACTTATCGATGTTCATCAAGTAGTTCTAGCTCTTGTAGCTGAGACATTCTGTTATCTTCATCAGTAATGAGGCCTTTCAGGGAGACTCGCAGAGAAGGAATCTCAACCTCAATTAGTAATATAGCATCTTCTCCATAAACCAAAGCATAGGGAGTAACCCCTGTTGGTGTTCTTATGCTTGTCCTATATGCCTAGAGAGCTAGATTGATCTGGAGATGCCAATCTCATCCAGATTTGTGCACTATGTGATGCAGGATTTTAAGGATTGTCTTGTTAGATTCTTTTGCCTGTCCATTACCCTAAGGATAATAGATGGAAGACCAATTTTGAGTAATTTTAAACTTAGAGCATAGCTCTGTCAAATCCTTGTTTTTGAATTGCCCCCCATTATCAGTGATTATTGCTGAGGGTACACCATGCCTAGAGATGATGTAGTTGAGAATGAATATAGATACTGATTTGCCATTGGCAATGGTGAGAGGGACTGCCTCCACCCACTTGGTAAAATAGTCTATAGCTGTGATTATGAACTTATGTCCATTTGAGGACGAGGGATAAATCTGACCCACCAAGTCAAAGGCCCATTATTAAAATGGCCAGAAAGTAATGAAGGGAATAAGCTCCTTGGCTGGAGCATGAATTAGATTACCATCTAGTTGACATTGTTTGCAATACTTAGCAAACTATGTAGCTTCTTTTTCCATATCTAGCCAATAGTAACCAACTCTAATAAGTTTACGGGCCAATGTTAGGCCATTAGAGTGAGACCCACAGATGCCTTCATGCACCTCTACTAATGCACATTTGGACTCATCAGGTTCTAAACACCTAAAGAGGGTGCCGTCTAGACCACGTCTATACAAGTCATTAGCTATGATGAAAAACCAGCAAGCACTATGGATTACGTGACGTTTCTCATTCCAGGTGTAAGTGTCTAGAACAATCTGGTCATGAAGGTAGGAAAAGATATGATGGTAGCGAGATGAGTCATGTCCAATGATAGACCATATCATCCGAGAATTGGGGGAATCATAGGCTGCGTAGCGTAATGTCTCCACTAGGAATTCATGTCAAAAATCATTTTCTGGCATCTGTAGCATGGAGGCAAGAGTAGCCATGGCATCTGCTACTTTATTATCTGCCCTTGGAACTTGTTGAAATGTGATGTGAGTAAAATAATTTTTGAGGTCATCAACAAACTATTTATAAGGCTCCAACTTGCCATCTTTTGTCTGATAGATATCATTTTCTTGATTGATGACTAACCGTGAATCTCCAAGGACATTGAGTTTGTCTACTCGTCACTCAAGGGCGATCTTCATACCATTGATTAAGGCTTCATACTTAGCAATGTTTTTTGTACAAGGAAACAACATCTTATATGCTTTTGGTAAAGAGTACCTTTGAGGTGTAATGAACAGTATCCCAACACATGACCCTTGTTGGGTAAATGAACCATCAAAAAACATAGTCCATGATCAATGTGTGAGAAGTAATATGGACTCATCTGGAAATTCAATGTTCAATGGTTGATGATCTACTTGAGGTGCTTCTGCCAATTGATCTACAATTTCCCACCCCTTAATGGATTTTCTTTCCACATATTCAATATCAAATTCACTGAGAAGCATGACCCATTTAACTAGTCTACCCGCGAGGGTAGCTTTAGTCAGCAAATATTTTAGAGGATCAATTTTAGCAATTAGACGTGTAGTATGAGCCAGCATATAGTGCCGTAGTTTTTGTGAAGCAAATACCACTGCAAGGTAAGCCTTCTCTATAACAGAATATTTTTTTTCATATGAGACCAGAGTTCTACTAATGTAATGGATAGCCCTTTCTTTGTTGTGCTGATCTTCTTGAGCCAATAGGATACCCAATGATGTATCCGTAGCAGAGATGTAAAGTATAAGTGGCTTCCCATGAATAGGAGGTATCAAGATTGGTGGGTTCACAAGATACTGTTTGATTTGTGTGAACCCTTCATCACATTCTTTGTTCCATTGATAAGCCACACCCTTGTGTAAAGTCTTGGTGAATGGTTGTGACTTGTCCGCTAGTTGTGAGATAAAACATCGGATAGACTGCAGTCAGCCTTGAAGTCCTCTCATTTGTCTGATATTCTTCAGTGGTGGCATTTCCATGATAGCTTGTACTTTTGCAAGATCCACTTCAATGCCTTTGGCAGAGATGATATAGCCAAGCAATTTTCCATATGTTACGCCAAATGCGCATTTCTTAGGATTGAGCCACAGAATGAACTGTTCCATGTGATCTAGTATAGGACCTAGATCCATAAGATGTTTCTTTCAGTGCATGTTCTTAACTAAAGTGTCATCAACATAATCCTGCATTGTTTTGTGCATCATGTCATGAAATATAGTGGTGATAGCTCTTTGATATGTGGCACTGACATTTTTGAGTCCAAAGGACATGAAATTTCAATAGAAGGTGCCCCATGCACATGTGAAAGCAATTTTCTCTTGGTCCTTTGGCACAATTTTTATTTGATTGTAGCCAAAGAAACCATCCATTAGTGAGTACATTTCATACCATGTTGTCATATTTACAATCATATCAATATTGGGCAATAGAAATTCATCCTTAGGACATGCTAGATTTAAGTCTCTGAAGTATGTGCAAACACGAATAGAGTTATCATGTTTTGATACTGGAAAAATGTTAGAGATCCATTCTGCATAGTCAATTACTCTGATAAATACTACCTTAAGAAGTTTCTCCAATTCAGCTTTGACAAGTAGAGCTACATGTGGATGCATTTTTTGAAGCTTTTTCTTAACAGACTTGACATCTGGTGCAATAGAAAAATGATGCATGATTAGATTAGGGTCTAATCCTGGCATGTCTGAATATTTCCATGTGAAGTTTATCTTTTTTCTTTTGAAGAATGTAGTGAATTCCTCTCTTTCTGCCTCTGATAGTGATTGTGCCAAGTGAATGATCTGAGGTTCAGCTTCTGTACCTAGCTGATAGGTTGAGTTGGTTCAATAAGCACAGATGATCATTCCTTAAAATGACTTGGAAGTGCATCAAGTATCTCATCCTCAGGCACCTCAAAGAGGTTTTCACCCTTGGATACGTCTTTTATTTTGACTGTTTTAGACTCTGATACTGCCACAATGTGGTTTTCACCATTAGAGTGCCTATTTTTTCTTCTTTTGAATTTGTGACTAAGACACTTGATGTCAGCCTTAGTCATGTTGACACTTTCTTCGCTAGTGGAGGATGTTACAGGTTCGACAGTGTGTAGGTAACGGGAAAGAGCGTAATCATTCTAGAATATAAGGAATTCATTAGATGGGGAGGTAGAGTTCCAGTCTATAAGCTCAGGATAATGAAGTGAAAGAGAAGTGACAGGTTCAAGTGCATTCATGGTATAATCATCAAAAGCATGGACAATCAAGTCGAGACCTAAAGCGATCTCATCCAGAGGTATAGTTGAATTCCCTTGATTCCTAGCGACCGTAGTAGATGACATGTTAACATCTATGGAGTTAGACTCGTGTGACCCTACACTAGACCCTTCACCTACTTTGAGAAGGTTTTCATATGTGTGAACTGTATCTATATCTCTATCAGAGGTGGCATAAGACAAGTTGTCAAACTCATATTCATGAGAGTCCATTTCATCATTAGGCATCATGTCAAGAACATGAGTGAATTTAACCCTTTGTCCCCAGTTGGGATGAGTTCTATCTAGGACCTCTGCTATGGTCAGATGAGCACCTTTTGACATATCTGCTTCTTGCATAGTGAGAAGTGACTGGGATTCCTGTTCAAACTATTCTTGAAAGTGTGGTGGTATGTATAAATAACCCTGATGACCTGGATTTAGACTATATATATCTTTCCACTCCTCATAAGTTAATGGATCAAAGGAAGTGGTGTCATCAGAATTACTGTCAGTGTCTACTATATTGACATGTGGTATAAAGTCATCTGGCTAAGCAAAGAATGCCTCCAGGTCTGGAGGAATAGGATAAGGAAAACTATCCTCATCAAAACTGTCTTCAGATTCTTCAGTTTTAGATGTTTCTTCAGGTGTTGGTTGTTTATCTTCTCGAGGTACAAACTTGTTTATCCCCAGTTGAAACATGAGTGGCTTGAAGCCTATACCTATAGAGTCATGTGTTCTGTGACCAATAGCTTCAAGTGGTGTGATAAATCCCTTATTATTTGCACCTATAGGACCATTTCCTTTATAGCCAAAATGTTGCATAATAGATATACCTTTGCCATATCGATCAGGTTTTATGTCATAAGGAGGAGTAGTTTGTTCAGAATTGTCTTATCCTTTATGGATCCAAGCTTTGATAGCTCTATTTTCAGCTTCCTCTTCTAATGGTACTATGGCTTGTACAAAGGTACCACCATACTTTTTTGGAGGAGGAACCGTAGAAGGTTTAGTGCTCTCAGAAGGTCTCCCAAAAGAACGTGGAGACAAAGGAAAAGATGTAATAGATAGCACAGGTTCAATTTGATATCCTCCCATGTTAGTTTCTTTGAGTGTCAAACTCTTTTCCATTTATTTTAATTTAGTCTCAAGGAGTTCAATAGATTCTCTGTTGGTAGGTACAAAGATATCATCAGATTTTGTGAGGGCATTGCAATCATAGCATGTATTAACAGGTATAGTCACTTTAGATCCTTGGAATGGGAACTTAATGCACTGATGGTATGTTGAAGGGACAACCTGCATTTCATGGATCCATGTCCTACCTAACAGAATATTGTATGCCAAAGGGATGTCAAGCACTTGACAGATAACATCTTGTTCAACAGGGCCAACTTTGATTGGCAACACAACTAGCCCCTTGGATTTATGTTCTTCCTCATCATAGGCCTTAATAGTAATCTTTTTGCAAGCATCAATGCAGTCTTCACCATAGCCTAACTCAGGAAGGAAACTAGCAGAGCAAATATTGAGGCCAGTGTCATTATCTATGAGAACACGGTGAACACGCTTTGGACCTATCATGACTTCAATGTGCAGAGGATTATTATGCAGGTGACTTAAAGAATGGTCATCTTCCTTAGAGAAAGACAAGTAATGTGAGGAGGTCAAGTGACCTACCATGGATTGAAACTGGCCAAGATCAAGATCTTTTGGGACATTTTCCTCAGTGAGGGCTTTGTCCAGGATTTCCCTGTGAGTAGGGGAGATTTTTAGTAGCTCAAAAATAGTGATCTGAGCATTAGTATGTTGCAATTGATCAAGAATGCTGTAATTGGAAGCATTAGATGGGAAACCCAATTTTGGATTCTTATTGGTAGAGTCAACCTTAGTTTTGTCTGAAGGTTGAGTTGATGTAGAAATAGAAGGCTCAGGGCCTTTGAGAATGACCTTAGCACGAGATCGAGTAACAACGTTAGCACTGACTTGAGATTGTTCTTGTTTAGAAGACTAAGGCATAGACCCTCACAAGATGAAATGTGTTTTGGACTTGGAAGTATCTTCCCTTCCCTTGAGAATGATGACATTATAGTATTCAGTATCAACAGGTTCAACCATATTAATGACATTGTCGTTATTGGTGTATGTATAGTTGACCTTGGCATCAGTATTTTTTCCTTTAGATGATTCACCTTTTCTATGAGGAGGAAATGGGTCTTTGAAATCTTGGTGATCAGAATTCTTGTTGTGACCTCCCGCAACAATAATCTCACTATCGATGATATCCTAGATTTTATGCCACAATTTAAGACAAGTAGCCGTTTTATGACCTTTGTTATGGTGAAAATCACAATAAGTGGTTTCATTCCACCAAGAGGGTCTTGGTTGTCGATCATAAGGTCATGAATTATCTAGTGGAGTGAGTAAATGGTTGTCCAAGAGAGTCTTGTAAAATACATCAAGAGCTTCTCCTAAAGGAGTGAATTCACGCTTGGGTCTAGGAGCCCAAGGTTTAGATCCAAAAAATAGTGAAGTACTCAGTTTGGAATCTGCCGTAGCCTGTTCAGTGGCTTTGGCTGCTTGCATAGTGGTAGTGAGGTTAAAGGCAGCCTTGGAAGGCTTAGGAGTCACATTGTCTACAACTCTATCATTCACAACATTTTGATTCTTGTTGGGAAATTTGGATTTATCTTTGCTTAAGGAGGAAGACCCTTGTTTATTCTCCTTTTGCAAGGTCAATTCCCATTTCTTGATCATAAATGTCTCAATTATCATAGCTTGCTTAGTCATGTCATCAAAGGTTAGAGGACCTTGCAGCTGTACTTGATACCCAAAGTTGGGGAGACGATTATCGAGAAAGATGTCCAACTTTTTGGATTTAGGTATCTTACGAGAATAACGTGTATAAAGTTGTCTCCATCTTTGGAGAAATGTCAAGAAGGATTCCCCATGATTTTGTTTCAAGTTGCAAAGATCTCAGATTTGAACTGGATGTTGGATGTTGTGAGAATAGTATTGTAGAAATAAATTGGCAATTTTGTCAAAAGTTTTGATGCCAGTTGGTAGTCTAGAAAACCACTCCATAGCTGACCCTCCCAAACTACGTGGATAGAGGCACATGAGATAGGTTGTGTCATGTATAAAATCCATAGAGAGGGTACCTAACTCCCTCAAATGATCTTGGGGGTCAGATGTACCCAAGTATTTATCATATTTGGGAAGTTCAACTCCTTTGGGAAAAGGAGGCATGCATAGACTCTTATCAAATGGAAATGGAAAAATGCTGTCCAATGTAAATTGAGTGGTAGGTTTATCTTTCTTCTTCATGAGTTAAAGACATTTCTCTTGCATGCCTTGGATTTGTTTTTGCAAGCGGGAGTTTTCAATTTCTTCCTTTTTCTCAATAAGTGTCTCTACCTTGTAATTAGAGGGAAGTTTGGCACCTTGGGTGGCTGATTCAAGAAGGTATTTCTCCTTGTCTTGTTTCATTATGACTGCCATCATTCTCATGAAGTTTTTATTATATCGGGCCTCTATGATATCCCCTTCGGTTATATCCTCCTCTTCTTGAAGAGGAGGGTTTTCAGTCTGGTTGCAAGAAGGTCCACCTAGTTGACTATGATCTGTCATTTTGCTAGAATGTAAGTGTTCAATGTGTAAAGACTCAGTATGAAAAGTTCGAATGTTCTCAAAATTTGGGTTGTCTTGAAATAAAGGATTTTAGACCTGACTAAAATCCACTAGAAATGACCTTTTACTGTAAGGTCAATGTACCAGAGAAGGAGATCGAGATGATTCCTCACTAGATGTAACCAACAATGGTGTGGAAAGTACAGATTCATCTTGATTGATTGAAGGAAATGTTTTGCCACTTCAAGTTGTGACCGTCATAGACAAAGTTTGAACAAGGGATGTGAATTATGATCAAACTTGAAACTGTCTCAAAGTAAATGCACAGAAAGTGCCAAAGGGTGAAGTATCCTTGGTGAAAATCATCGGAGATGAGGCTAGAATAGCCAAGAGATGACTATTGTGACACAAGGCATGAAAACACAGTAGAAATAGACCAAAAGATATGAGACGAGACTAGTTTAAGCAAGAATCAAATAATCCTCAGCCCAAGAAACCAAGTTTTTGACTGTATGAAGATAGAAGGCAGAAAAATAAACCCAGATCAGAGACCAGATTTGACAGAAGTACGTTTGACTAATAGGAATTAGCTTGCTTTTTTGGAAAAAAGGTTTTAGACTCGCGCAAAGAAATGCACTTTCGCACGAAGATTCTCACTGACGCGTGCAAAAATTTGCAGTCCCATGTGAAGAATGGTACCAGATAGGTGAAGAAAAAGTGACAAAATAATAGCGCTGTTGCCAAATGTCATGTGATAGTTTCCAGCGTATTGCATGAAGATTCTCAGCTAATAATGCAAAGATTGTGAAATGTTGCGCAAAACTATGCAAATTTTGACAAATGAACATCTACAGAATCAGATAGTTGAGACCAGATTGTGTTTCCCAAGGTAAAATCATGCTATTTTCTAAAAAATAGTTTGAGTTACAAATTATTTTCTAAATGTTCAAGATTGACAGTTTGTGTGTTTTGACGATAGTTTTGATTGTTCAAACGATACACCCACACAAAACACATTAAACTAAATGTTTGTAGCACCAGAACAGAGACATCACAATCCTAGGATAGCCAGGACAGTATCTGTTAAATCCCCACTTGAACCAAAGTTCAGCTATGCCTACTCTTAGCAGATAACTTAGAAGCTTGGAGGCACGGGCTCCTCCTTACATGTGCACTCACTTCTCAGGCACACCAAGCTTCGAACCCTAAAGGAATTTCTTCCCAAAGGGCTGTTGTCTTTACTAAGAGCCGTAAGAGTGTGGGGCATCTTAGTCAGTCTCTAACCTTTTGTGCCAATAGATAGAGGGTTTTTGGAAACTAGAACAATAGTTTGTAGTAAGGGCATCCATTCAGGCGGTTGTGATCAAGTCATTTTCCCAATTAACGGGGCTCTCCCAATCCTTTCAAAGCAAGGCTTTCACCTTAACAAGGTAGGGACTTTATTGCACCACTAGGGTATTATAGGAGATTTTGGTTGCCACAACAAATTCACACCTGTCTATTGTGACATTAATCACAATAGCATTTTTTGTATACCGGTTCATAAGGGCTTGGCTTTAGCTTGTTACCGGTTGGGCATCCACTCTCACCGACTCTGCTAAAGCTCTCGGGAGGTAGCCACTCTAGAAGAATCACATGAATTTCTCTTACACCCAAGATCCATAAAGTTGAGGGGAGAGGATACATTCATGTAGTTCTTAGGATTACAATCTAAAAAACACTTCAATCACGCAAGACAATGATTCATTTTAAGCACCAACTGAAGTGTGTTTTAACTACTAAAAATAGACATGAGAATTTGTGAAAACACACAAGGTCTTTGACAAACATCCTAAAATAAACCCATTAGTAGTTTGTAATGTATTTCTTCATTTTAGCATCCTACAATAAACACGTTAGAAATTTATGATTTCTTTTCTTTATCTCAGCGTCCTGCAAACCACTGTTAAGCTGTTTCAAAAGATAAAATCAAAGAAACACAGATATCAGAAAACAATAGATGGTTAGAAAATTGAGACAAGAAAATATCAAATGAAAGCTCTGGCGTGTAATTTTGCATGATGATTTATACTAGATTGCGCGAAGAAGTGCAAAGGGCCACACGAAGAACTAGAAAGTTCGAGTGAGACGCTCAGAAAGTTTGCACGAGATTAAAATAGAGCAGTATGGAAGTACAGACAAAATGCAGAAAAAATAAAAAAAATGAAATGAAATGAGGCCAGAACAGAAATGTACCTGCCCCATGGTGGGCGCCAGAAATGTATGTGGTAAATTTGGCCTTGTTAACTCACCATACACTTCAACATAGTCCTTCTTCATTAGATACACACAAAAATGAATATGAGATTATTCATCCTGCTTGTCTGCATGATTCGACCTGTTGCCTTCTATTCAGACGGGGTTTCAAAATAGCTCTCACAACGAGAGTCTCACAACCATAGACCAATCTAGGAATGAAGGTTTTTTATTTATGAATGCAATGCATTGCAAGATTATTCTAAGAATTGAAAGATGTAAGATTAATCTAAGACATGATCGCAATGCAATTATTCTAGAAATTGAAATTATTCTATTGCAAATGAAAGCTTTTAACTAGAAATGAGATGATAAAAATGTAGAAACAATTTAGTATTCTAACAATGCATATTTTCTCCAGGGGTCTTGAATGAGGAATGAGAGTTCTTTTATAGACTCAGAGGTGATTAGAATAGAAACTTTCCTCTTTGAAATAAAACAGATAGAAAAGCCAGTTTAAATTAGAAAGCTTTATTTAAAAGAATACAATAAA
>MU224972.1:2140181-2154762 GCA_018584345.1 Thuja plicata | reverse complement strand
CCAATGCTACTTTCATGAATCAACCTTTTTGGCACTCCTTGGGATGTACCTCAATATATAGAAGACTGTTAAGTCTTTCTCTATTAAGAGACTTGATGCTTCAATGGTTAAACTGAAACACTATGACCTGTTCATGATGCAACTTTGAATTGCAGAATTTCGGATCTATTTAAGTACATTACCTGTCTGATCAATGTATCAATTCAATTCTTTGTGCTCCACACTTTCTGCTTTGTGATGCCGTTCTTCATTGTTTGTTGGTGTCTGTAGAATTCTTTAGCTCTCCTTCAGCTTGATTGATCAAGACTGTATGAAGTTATTATTCATCAGTTTCTCTTCAACATCCTCTTTCTATTCACTCCCCTTAATCCCCTTTTCATCCCCTCAAAAATTAATTAATCTTGTCTCTTATATAGACATGATATTCACTATTTCTTGATTCTTGATTCTTGGTGTGAAAAACAATCCAAACAATTTGATTTAAATCATAACTCTTGATTTATCTCATAGTTATCTTCTTGCGAACTGTACAAATCTTCTTTAAATCAATCACTTAACCCTGGTAGAATAAAACAAAGAAAACAAATAGTAAGTCTTTCTTTAGCTCTTGTTAGCTAGATATTTTGTTATTTTCTAAACTCTCTATTCTATCGGTCAACTCTTCAGTTAGTTGTCGGTGACAATTGATAGTTCCATCGGTGTGACTCCAGTTAGCTTCAGGATCTCCATCCGTCAGGCATCATTGGATTTTTACTCGTCGGGCAACCCCATTTTTAGCTCATTGGGCATCCTATGGTTTTGCTTCATCGGGAAACACTATCTTTTTCTCATTGGGTATCACTGTAACTTTTCTTCTTTGCCTTTTCTAATGGTGTGCACTCCGTTGGTGTTGTCTGTCACTTAGTGAATACTTGACTTTTATGCATTGTTGAAAACATAACCTTTGTTCCATTAATTTTTTGAAGTCTTTGGCATTATGTACATGACCGTACAGATGATATCAAGTTGACATCAATGAAAATACAAACCATTAACTAATTTAATGTCTTGCATTATTTTTAACTTAACATTATCAAACATTCAATCAGTTACATGTCATTAGTTTTGTCCATTGACAAGATACATACTCTAATTTGGAGAAATAGAGATTATGGTTGTAGAATTAATCAAGTTTATATTTTTTCATATAGTCCACCACAAGCTATGACCATTGGTACTTTGTCTACAGAAAAAGAAGTGAAAAAATCACAATTTTAGACTAGCACTTTCCAACATCAATGCGAATTTGAGAAAAAAAAACAATAGAATTTTAGTTGTTATAAGAACACTCATCACTAGTTTCAGACTTGATTTTAATTGGAAAATAAAAAATGCTAGAAGCTAGAACAAATTGAGCAATGAGAACAAAATTGCACCAAAATTTACTTAGTTTTATTGATAAATGAATTTGATTCAAGTTCTATGAAAGTTCCAAGCTAATATCCTTTTGTGGGGACAAAGGATAATTGTTGAAACACTGTACTAATATAAAACATGATTGATGATCATGAGTAGAATACCCAGTACCCTGCAATACATTTCTCAAACTAGTGATTATGGTCGCATTAAGACAACTAAAGTGGATCATTAGAAATGAAGAAGACAATTCTATCCATATAGTCTCTTAACTTATTATGCTGAACTTCATAATCAATCTCATTATCATTTATAGTTATTCATAAACATTACTAGAACTATCATAAGAACAAAGGGTTTAAAGGTAGTGTCTAGATGCATTTAGTAAAACTAAATATAATGAAAGATGAGGCATATATTTGAAAAGACCTTTACTGGAGTAAAGCACCTAAAGCTAATTAATTTGGCAGTTCGTATCACCCAATAGTTGAAGCAGGTAGATGGAAGGACATGGAGTTTGAAATGATTCAAATCTAAATATGAATGGAAAATCATTGTTGAAATGAACCAAATCTAAATATTAAAGAAAAATCACTGTTGTCTTCGATTTTCCATTTTCCTAACATCTCTAATTGTTCAACTATAGCCTATTTTTAGGGAGTGGCTTCTAGAAAACATATAATTTTTGTTTTGTCTGACCTCTTGGAGAAGAGGGGAATGTAGCCATTTGACAATTAATAAGAAATTTTGTAATTTTTGTCCAGGGGTTTTCTTTATTATTAGAAAAGGTTTGTGAGATGGGAAGGTTGGTCTACAAAAGAAATTGTAAGTATGAATTCAACCCAGAAATAATTTTTAATTTCATTGTTGCAAAATTTATATTATCTTTAACTGCTCAGTAGTGCTCTTGAGTTTTCTAGTGCATAACAAAGTACTCTACATTAGTAGTAATTTGCATCAGACATAGGCAAGTCAAATGATAACACCTCTTGGATGTTAGTCCAAATTTGCAAGAATTTAACATAATTAAAAGCTTATTTTTTGTTCATGAATCTGCCTATGAGCAACAGATACCTAGATCAAAACCAAACTGTCTATGGAGAAGAATCTTTAGAGTAATTTAATCTTGTGAGTTTATGCTGGTCATGATTGTCTATGACACAAAATTTTTAGAGTGAAATTCTAGGATTAACCGTCAAGAATATTGACTACTGAAAACGCACGAGGGTCTTTTCATTTACAATACTAGAATAATATTTTAAGGATTAGGAATTTAATTACTTTCTTCCAAAAATGGGATGTTTGAAGATGTTCTAAGGTTCATTTTTGGAAAGATGATTGTCTTGGAAACGGGCCCCTTGAATTCAGGGAATACCCAAAAGATCTTCAGCTTTTGCTTTCATACGTAGCTATGGAACTCATATGCCTGGCCAAAAGCTTCTTTTTTCCTTTCGTTGACTGTTTATGTTAAATTTATTTCAGTAGAACAACTAAAAATCTGGAGCTGGCCTGAAACCCATAAGAATATAAATCCTGCTTGCACAAGAATGCCATGCCGAAATGAACATTTCCCATCTAGTAAAAGATATCGTAATAATTGTGATTTGTGCTCAAAATAGTTAATGCTTTTCGGTGGCTAGTATTCTCCAATGTAACTTATCCAGGTAAGGTAATGGTAATCCAACATAACTTACAATACTCTAGAACATATCATGTTATTGATATTTTATCTATCATAACTTACTATGTACAGGAACCAAAAAATATAGTTCCAAATGGTACCATATTCAAATTTCAAATCAAGTTTCAACATTACTTGTGCTGCGAGTATGGAAAAAAGAAGATGAATATTGAATTCAATTTTCATAATCTTAGACAAAACAAGCCAGTGGCAGAGGAGTGCAAAGTCTCTAACCAGTTTCTTGTGGCAACTGACTTTGAAGATATTAATACAATTTCCAGACATAAATAAAGAGTATAGCTGACTTCCTCCTATAATGCTATTACACAAAAGAAGAGAACCAAGTCAACTCACTTCCTATATCATCGATCAGAATGAATTCAAAATAAAAATATGTCTTGGTGTAAGATGCCAAAAATAAGACAAGGATATTTGTACTTGCATCATGGATATTACGTGGGTAATTTAGCCCATGTTTTCATATTCTCGATGTATAACAATTCTAAACTTGGATTGATTTGAAACTACATGTATAGAAAGGCCCTCTATTCCTTGTCTTGTGCTTGGATGGACATTTAAATCTTGCTCACTTGGATAGAAATTTAGAGATTTCTTAGTTACGCGAGAAGGTATTCAACAAAATTGGAACTTTCCAAACAATTGAATTGAATGAAAATATATACTGCATGCTCTCTACAGTGTACACATTATTCAAATAAAGGTATTCCAAACAACACTTTCTCCTTCACCATAGTGCTCATGTACATATTTTATCCTTTCAAAAGACTTGCAAAACCCACTACAAGACCAATCAAATGAAGCAACATAAGAATTTCTAGCTTATACTTTCCACTCACAATCTGAAAAGCATGTGATGGGAAAAACAATAAAGAGAAATTGTATAAGTTGCTTTTAGAACATAATTCAGAACTAATTATCTCAGACATTAGCAACAATATGTACCTGGAGGAGT
This sequence comes from Thuja plicata, assembly GCA_018584345.1. NCBI lineage: Eukaryota > Viridiplantae > Streptophyta > Pinopsida > Cupressales > Cupressaceae > Thuja > Thuja plicata. The sequence continues at coordinate 2,150,713 of MU224972.1, read as the reverse complement.
CCACACCACATTTTGCGATCATCTATGTGCTTAAAATCTAGTCCAATGAACCAGGCTCCCAATGATACATCTTCATTAGCATATTTATGCAATATTGGCATACAAGTTCTAGCATACGATTCAAACAAAATATTTTAGTGCATGCAACCAACAAAAATATAGAAACAGAGAAATTGGCTAAAATAGTACCTCTAAGGGGAGCGTTGCAATCAAAGGAGCACAAAGCTATGATGTTAAATATTTTTCTATTGGAACAAATATTGTCTTGACCTGCATGTTCAATTCAATCCCCATGGTTCAAACAAATTGAAGTTCTTAATATAGATAAGTTTACGATGTTATACATAACAGATTATGATTTTTTTTAACAAGTGGACAAATCAAACTAAAGTGAAGTTACATTTATCTGAACCTCAGTCAGTGAGACCAACCATAAACTGAACATGTTATTATTTGCTTAGAGTGTTTCCTAAGACAAAAAATCTCACTAATAGACAACAGTCATGAAATTTGAAGAGCAATGAAATTTTGCCTGAAAAAATTCTGAAGGTTGCTTGATCTTAAAAAAAAATTTCAAGATAAAGGGATCCACAAAGCACCCAAACACTAATTTTCATTAGCAATTTATGAAATAAAAATTGGAACATATTTGTGAAACAATTTTTATGGCATTCATTTTAGAAGAGCCAACAAACCTGCCTAGCAAAAATTTCCCCAGGGCTGCAGATGGAAAGAATCCCAATTTTTTACAAGAAATAATGGCATATCTTTTTATTTTGAGACTAAGGGTTTTTGTTTTCAGTCAAGGGTTTCTAAATGAAGGCTTACCAAAACATAGTGCACAGTGCAGGCCTTACACAAAGTCCTCAGAAACTAACATTTAGAAGTTCCTATCGACATCTGTGATTCCCCATATTGCAAAGTTGGGGCCCATTGAATGTAATAAGATGGAAATAACTGATGAATTTAAGGGCAAGAGTAACCTAACCAAAGACCTAAATGACCAAGGGGGATTGTCATTGTAGGTAGTGTCCTTTTGAGCCTAGCCATAGATCATGGAAAAAAGGGAAGCTATTTTTATAATTGTTGTTACACTTGTAAAAATAAAATAGTAACTTAATGCAGGTCCAATTTTTTTGACAATAAGAAGATATCACGAGTTGCATTGTGTGCCAAAAAACCCCTCTCCAACCATGATTTGGCTGCTATGGTGCAAAATTTTATTAAGAGTAGAGGCGTAGGTGAAGATGGTAATTGTCATAGTAGTGATAGTGATTGAGGATTTTCATCGAACTCATTTTGTGTAGTTATTGCGCAACCATGGCATCACAAAGGAACATATTTTTTAGAAGAATTTTGATTAATATCTCACAAAAAATCACCTTCCTGATCATAGGCCTAGGTTACGACATTTGGCTTCTCCTGCCATTTGCATTTGTTGAAAGTTTTCAAAACCTTCACAACAAACTGGGTCAAGTAAAAGCCGTTGGACATGAATATAGATAAATGGTCAACAATGGATCTAGTTTAAAGGATTGAAGTGAAAAACTCTAAGAGAATATAGGAAAAAAGTACCTTCTTTGCATTCAAAGCTACTACATTGACAAATCTCTGCAAGAAGTCTACTCACAAGGCTAAATATTTTTGAAGCTAGCCAAAACCAAAGCTAATAAACATAAACTTTGAAAGCCCAAGAGACAGACAAATAATTGCACCTGCAAAGAAAAGTAAGATAGGAAAATTTCTTTAGTACCATTCCCAATACACATGTAAGAAAGATACTTAAGAATTAAAAAAAACTCTGCAACTCAAAATTTTTGTAGAAGAATGCTCTGCAAATCATAGTGAGCTTTGCAAGAAGATGGAATATACAAATTACCTTGTCCACCTACAAAGGTGGTTGTAAACATTTACGAAGAAACACGATAAATTTTGGAGAGAAATTAATATGCATTTAATGTACTTGTGACTACTTGTAAGTGCCAGCGCACTTGTAATGAGCCACAATTTTATTTTTATTTTTTAATGAATAAATTGCATTTTTCTACTTACTATTGCCTAAAACAACCAATAAGAAAGTAAATTGGCATTTTTTCAGTTTATTGCATTTTTCTACTTACTTATTTTTAGTTTTTTATAAGACCTTGAATCCATATGCTACACACACACACACCAGGTATCTAACTGAACCTGCCAGATATGAGGTTGACCATGGAGGCTCACCTCCCAACCTAGGCCTTTGCAAGGCCACTCCCAAGCTTGGGGATCTAGAGTGGAACATGATACAAATAGGTACTCACAAACTTACATAAAACAACCATATATAAGACTCATATTTAAAACTTCCCAACACATGGTAGAACAAAAGGAAGGTCTCTAAGAGGCCTTCCTAAAAATAGGGGTAGTGGTAGACCTCATAGTAGGAGAAACCCAAGTACACAAACATAAAAATTAAGCCACACATGGACTTGGAATGAACATCTTCACAAGATGCAGTCATGAAATATACCTCCTTATGCCCCCCAAAATCCCTCAGGCCATACTTGGCATCATGGGTATCGTGAAACCCCATATCTTTCCCTCTACACATGGGAGAATTTACACTAAACCAGAGTCATTTACACCACCCCTTCAAGGTTAATCTACCCCCCCAAGGGTGAGTGTGCCTTGAATAATCCCATCCAAAATGATTCACAAAATAAAACACAACAAAAATAAAACTTCAGAAACTCAACTTGAAAATAACTTAAAAATTACATAGGACTCCATTAATGGAGTTTCATGCTCAAGAACATATATGAACATAATAAATTTACTCTAAAATAATCCAAAATTATTCCAAAGCTAAGGTGGGTTGAAAATTGGTGAGGAGGTATCCTTCCTATCCTTCTTCTCCAAAAGCTCCTTCAATTCTAAAATATGTCTCTAAGGGTAGAGACTGGGTAAACACCCAACTCCTTCTAAAACCTTCCCTAAATAGGTAAACCTCCAACATGACCAAGTCTAACCTAAAGGTGAGGTGACCCTAACCATCCCTTTCTTCCCACTTGCCTTCATTCTCCATGAATGAAGTTAAATGCAACTTGGGAAGAAGAGAGAGGTTAACCAAAGTTACACAACTCCTCAAATTCACTCAAGTTTGAAAATGAGACTTTAGGGGAGCAGTAAATGAGTTTAGAGGCTCATTTATGACTAAAAATTACCCCTAACCCTAGGGCACCAAGTTGGGTAGCTAAAACTGACCCCAGTTACCTTCTGGGAGCCTAAAAGACCCTCCTAAATTACATATAAAGTTAACCCACGGATTTCTAAGTCAATTTAACCATCTAGAATCTTCTAACCTTGGGTAGGCTTGGGTACTACACATAGGTAACCTTAGGTTAACTCTACATCTAACCATGGTTCACATAACTAGCCATGTCAACATTAATTACAACACTTGCCAAATTTGGCACATTAAGTTAAAACAAATGACATGGCTTATTCACATTAACATTAAATAATTAAGATACACACATGCAAACCACATTTAAGAATAAAATACATATGCAACAAGGTCCATGTTTCTTTGTATAAACAGTACCTTGGAATCCATGAAATTTTACATAGGTTCCAATACTAGGTCCTCGATTTAGATCCATGGTCAACTATCCCTGCACACTGATTGCACACATTAGTAGGTCCAAAACAACATGATATGAAAGAATAATACGACATCAATAATTCATTGCATATAACTATATCTGAATTCAAACTTAAATTAATATCTCATCAGTTTTCTAAACCAAATTTCATCTTATTACATCCATACATTTATCTCATACACAACATCATCATAAACTGAAACTGAATCAAAACATATAGTATCTCGAGTGTACCCTAATTACATAATCATGTACTAATATATAACATAGGGTTCAACATATCCTCAAAACATAAGTCTCAATAGGTCAAAGTATGTCTAAGTACATAATCATTAAAAGCATAACAAAATAAAGTAGTGAAACAAGGACTGTCTAAGGTAGGTCACACAGAATTTACATGCATTCAAGCACACTTCCTAGAGATCACTTCTCAAATACAAAAAGGATCTCAATCCCAAGGAAAGGCTCACTTCCTTACAACAATCTCTGATTTCAAATCATAAAGTACATATTGTCCAAACTCAAAAATTGACAAACAACATCTCTGATATACCAAAACAATTCCAATGAAGTACAAGAATTCTCAACCTCAATTGCAAATTCCACTCATACCTCTCAGTCACAAATGATTACATATTTATACAAATTACATCAATTTATTTCAACTAGGTTGGCTAGGGACCTAATTACAAAACATTAATTCAATTCAACTTAATGCACAAATATGTGATCCATTGAATGTTGGATAAGACATAGAAATGATCCATAACAACAACCTTGAACATACTTTATATCCATAAATCACACCATGATCCATCAGAAAATGTCACACCACCATGTCATACAAGAACAATAAGAACAACAATACGTTACATGAGGAATCTTAAATTCTAATCACATAAACCAAAACGATCCAAAAAATATGAATAGAACATATCAAGAAACATCAACAAGAAACATGAAATACCACAACATCAACAAGAACATATATGTCTCATAAATCAAACTCTTCTTTGCACTATTCATCAAGAACAATAAACCATAACCACTACGATAAATGAGAAATAGCTTGCAAATATCCAAATCATTAACCACTTGAGATGATGATACACATCCATGTCCTCAACTCACCACCAAGTTAGCAACAAAGAATATTTCTAAACTGATCCACACCGATCCAATAACTGAAACATAGTCTCTGACAGAATAACTAAAATAGAAGTCTCTAATAAATCCTTCATAGCTCACTCAAATCAACATGCAAATCTCTGCCACTTGAACTAAGTCAAGTAAAGACATCCCGAAATACATTACTAGCTTCACAACATATGATATCCAATACAATAGCCATACCATAGAAATCATCTCACTGAAATTCTCAGGAACACTGTCACCAAAAGTAGGAATATGTTGACATCAATGACCAAATATTAATGCCTACACATATATGCATAATCTAAATAATATCTCAACAAAATCCTTGATACACATCATGAAGCACATGATTATACATATTGGATAATCATAAACTCATAAGTTTAATCATTTAACTAGACTACAAAAACCTTCATACAAACAAAAGGCTACAACAATAATCTATTAAATCATCTAGTCACATTGAATCAAAATATCCTATTATCAATTAACATAATAATAATTTTATATATGCCAAATATTCTTCTAGCTACACTAACTAACATTTAATATCATTTATGCTTACCTCATACTACATTTGATCCAAGGTCCAAAATCACATTACCTTCTTACAGAGAACTGGTTGGAGTGATCCTACACTTGCGTATTATTTTATGGCCCTGTGCATGTTTTAGTAGATTCCTAAGGAGACAATTCTTCCCTTAGGGTTATCCTTTTATGCCCCTATGCAATTAATTGTAGATTTCCTTGAAGACAATGCTTACCTTGGATATTTTTGTACTATAAAATGGATATCCTTTGGAGACAATTATTTTCTTATGATGATCCTATTTTGGCGTATTTTCTTGTGCAAAATTCTTTACTTGGTTATCCTTGGATGGGTTGACTAACATAAGAGAACTTGCTAGACTATCAATTCCATCTCTGCAACAAAATCTCTTTTGGATGAGTGGAACTATCATAAGACAACTTGATAGACTATTTCCTACTCTTCCTCCTCTTCTCATGGATCACCTAAAATAACACAAGTCGCTTTCTTGTGGCATCCATGGTTTCCTTTCTCATATTTATCATGATATCATAGCTTTGCTAGATTGGTTGGATTATGAATTCTTGTCTTATCCTTGATGTAATTTATTGCTCTTCCTATGGAAAGTCTTGTACTCTTGAAATATCATTCTGAGTGTGATAATAATGATTGAGACATTTGGTCCACCAAGGTCTCTTCAACTAGTTCATTTAGAGCCTTTGTTTTTAATACTAACCCCCTGTGTTTTGTATTTTATCTTTTTATCTTTTTTTTGTTATGCATTCCCTTATATATGGTTGTGTGAGTTAAGATCCTTGGTTTGGGGGCTTCTCTCAAACTTAGTGATGTCTTACCTCTTTAAGTCTTTCCCATGATCTTATCTCTTCTCTTTCTTCTACTTTACCATGTGTACGAGTGTATATTCATACCCCGTCTAAAGTGGGGGCTAAATGTAGCATTGTAAATTGTACACACTACCTAAGTGTGTCCAATTCCATGCTTGTGAAGTGTCCATTTTAGTGTCTATTCATTATTTATGCACTATAAGACTTTTTTATACATTTAAGTCATTTCTCTCAATTTAATTAATGTAGGCCCTTAATTATAGGTGTGCCCTCTTTAATTATTTAACTCAAACATTATCACTTGTGTACGTAGGCCATATTTCACTATTAGTTGTCTTTTGTACATTTCCATTTATCACACCTCAATTACACGCATGTTTTGGATATCCCCATGTCTTAATTGACCTCTGACTCAAATCTGAGCCTTTTTGTCCTTCAAAGGGTGGCTTAGAGTCCTATAAAGGGTGGCTTAGAGTGTATGGGGAAATTTTGGTCACCCATCCATTGGAAGGAATCCCTCACATGACAAATTGGGCCCAAATTTCAATTGAAGAAAGTTCTTTTAATTTTAGGCAGAATTCCAATTATGTGTTTGCTTCCTTGAAGTTTTGTGTCTTAAAATGGCTAGGTGAGGTATAAGTACAAGGCTACCTCCCTCAGTTGATATCCACATCTTTAATTGAGAAATTAATCTATTGCAATTTGATTCAAGCATTGAAGGAGCAATCAAGCATATTTAAGCATTTAAGCAATTCATCTCACCGAGCCTAGCAATCATTAGGCAAGCATGTCTTTTGTGATGTCCTTTTAGGTATTTTTGGAGTCATTCTATATTTTTATCATTTAAAGAAGAACTTTTATTTTCAATTTATAAGACACTTATAGAGCCTCTGATACTAACAACATATTTCCTTTTGTTTCATGTGATTTCAAGGTTAATTCTTAAATAGGGGTTTGACTGAGGCAAACCCTTTTCTCCCAACATTCTTCCTATTTTTTGTGTGCAAGTAATAGATGGTGGATATTTGGATTTAGTCATAGAAATTTCTAATAGTTTATCTCAAATCTTTAGATTCTTTACCTCCTTTTGACTGATCAAGAGTGCCTCCTAGCATCAGGGACAAGTCAAGCCACCCCTACATTCTAGGTCACCTATAACATGAATTTTGGGATAAAAATTTGTGTGTAGGTTAGTCCTTATGTTGAATTATTAGATTTGGTTTCAAAATTTGGCCTTTTAGTCTATTTTTTCCTCTGCATGGTAAAACATATTCATTTCTCTATATCTTGTCTTTCTTTAATCCTCTTACACAATCAATAATCCATATAGCGAAGGAAAACCCTTACACCCATTCAACACTTGATTCTATCTTAAGCCTAGTTGTTTTTTTCCCTTCCTAATGTATTGAGAGAAATTCGGATGTGAGATTCTTTGTTCCACTATCCATCCTAGTGATCTTCTATTCACCTCTCCATATTTATTCCATTACACATATAAAATTTCTTATCAATACTAATAAAATGGAAGGACCATGAGGTGAACATGCAAATGGATGCACTCTAAGAGTGATTTCTTTCTAACTTGTGCCTGAACTATATGTCTAATAGAAAGGTATTTATACATAATGTACAATTGAAATTGTATTACAAAATCTCAAATCTCATTACTCATGATTAGGGTTTAATATAATATGCGGTATGATGCCAGAGAAAAGAGACAGTCTTGCAAGAGGCTGATATGATTGAGTACAATCCATCTTGATGCATCATTGTGAAAACATTATAAACCATTCAAAGAAATCAAGTGTGTAATTGTCAATGAAATGGATGAGAACTCAATAATGACATGGGTGTGAAATTTTTTTGTGTGAGTTTAGTACATGGTAAGAAGAAAGGGTAGAATGAAGAAGGAATACATTTGAGCTTTGGATAGGGAGGTGGATATGTAGGGATTTGATATAAATAGTGTAGTATGGAGGAGGGATCAATAATGATAATAGGTGGGTGAGTAGGATATTTGTGTTGATATGTGGAGAGAAATCCTATTTTTGATATTGCAAAATGAAAATTTCACCATAGACTATGAAATTCAAGATGACTGTATTCCTATTGCGTGGACTAGACAATCAAGAATAAAGTTTATCTTAGCACATGAGAGTTCAAGTATAACCTTGACAAGACCTATAAGGCATGAAAGTATGAGGGTATTCTAATGTACCCAAGCCTTAGGGGGAGACTTTGTGGATATATGAAAATAATATTTTTCATTATCATACCTACATAATCAAGATACATGAAAAATCATAGGACCTTGTACTACGATAACTGACAAACATGCCATATAAAAAGTGTTGGAAACACTGAGAGGGGGGGGGGTGAATCAATGTTTGTCTATTAATTACTTTTAAACATAAATCAAACATACATAGAATGAAGCTTAACATAAGAACTCATAACACATGATATGATTACGGGGAAACCTTGATAAGAGGAAAACCCTGATGGGAATTAGTACCCACAAATATTGTACTAGGTATAATGAACCTGTTAAAGTTCCTTTTCCTTGTTAGAAGCATTCTTTAAAATTTGAGTATAATGACCTGGTTAAAGGTCTGACCCTGTTAGAAGTCTTTTACAAAACCCTGTTAAAGGTATATGGCTCACTGTCCAATAGGATGAAGGCTACAACCTTCTGAAATTTGATGTACACTATATCAAAAGTGAACTATTGTGATGAAACTCTTGTCTGATAAATTCCATGTATGTGTGAATGATCTTAATCTCTTAAAGAGCTATATCATATACTGACTTCATTATTCTTCTCTTCTGTATCTTCCTCTTACATAATAATCAACGCTTGTAACATATCTTTACATTACATACTTATATGTTCATATCCGAATAGGCACGACCGAAAACAAAACTCTAGTCGGCCCTAAAAAAATATACAACGCTTTCGAACAAGTCAGATCAAGAATGTTTACTACAATTCTAATTAAATTATTGCAAACATATAACCAAAGGTGCTTAGCCATTACATTATAAAATAATTCACGCTGATCAAAATAGTAGTCGGATCCCATGCTCTGTCTTCTGGACTGCTGGTCTACTGATCTACCTGTAACTTTGCCATACTATGGTTTCATACTATGTGTGTCTGGATGTAGCATGTACACATGTCATACAAAATATATCTGAATGCGCATATGCTGACTCAATCTCTCGCATGTGCACTAATGTGCTGATTGTTGAGTATCTCTGTCTGCCCTGTTTTCCATAGTCATTTTGTCTTTCATGACAGAAACTAAACATGACTTTGTTGCCCTGATGACAACAAAAAATGAGTCATGCATCCTCAAGAAGTCAACTTGCCAACAATCTCCCCCTTTGTCATTTATGGCAACAAAGGAATGTGGCCAAGTTACTCAAAATGACTTAACACAAAAAGTGACTTTATATCATAACATCTTATTGATATATACATATACTTTTCTGCATATGCACATTCTATATTACTCCCCCTTTGACATTAATGACAAAGGTGTACAAAAACTAGTAAGTCTTCTACATACTTACTCCATGTAAACTTCAAGGTACATGATTTGAAGAGATTTGATCTCTTTCTGCCAAAATACTTTCATAGCATCAACTGTCTGAAGATGCGCGCATAGGGCATATGTCAGTTTCTCCATTTTTATCAGATCCATGCAAGGAACTTGATCATATGTCACCATGGTGTCATCAATCTATTTGATGTTCTCATTAAGGATTGCTAGAGATGGCACAAGTGCATTTCTTAACTAGGTTTGTCTTATTCTTATCTTGCTGATTTCCAATTTTGCCTTCTCAAATTTATCCAACTGTCCTTGATAGACATTATTGCATACGTTCATGTCTTGTGTGGAAGTCTTGACTGATTTTATAATGCTATCCACCATTAGCTCTGCCTCTTCTACCTTTCTAGTGTGCTCAGAGGTGAACTTCACTCTGTCCAAGCAGTTAGCTATAACTTTCTTGCCTTTAGCTGCCAACTCTTTCAGTATGGATTGCCCAATCTTTAAGTAGTTCAAGTCTAAGGAAAAGTTCTTTACCAAATCATTCAGTCTCTCCTTCTTGTATTCATCTTCTACAATCTTAGTAGCAGAGTCTACTAAGCTTATAAAGTGTGATTTGAAGTTTGTCAAAATGTTGTCCACATCTTCAACTGATTGGACTTCGGCTACTTTCTGATTAGCAGGCACTAAGTCATTCAATATGTTTACTGTTTCCAAAAAGTGAGGATTCCTCATCACTTGTTTCTCTTTTTCCTTTTCCATAGCAAGAATGCTGATCTTAATTAGGTCTTCCTCTCCCCATGCA
>MU224972.1:2112569-2140131 GCA_018584345.1 Thuja plicata | reverse complement strand
GCAGGCACTAAGTCATTCAATATGTTTACTGTTTCCAAAAAGTGAGGATTCCTCATCACTTGTTTCTCTTTTTCCTTTTCCATAGCAAGAATGCTGATCTTAATTAGGTCTTCCTCTCCCCATGCATCTAGACTTGCTGAATCAGGAGTCAACCTTGACAACAATAAGGTAGATGGTTGAGTGGATGGTGAGAATATAGTGTTCTGGCTGGTATCCATGCATTCAACCTTTACTGGTATCTATTTTATTGGTGTCTTATCTCTTTGAGTATCTTTTGCTTCATTTATGTCAATTGGATCATTAATGGTAACTTCATCCTATTGTGCAGATGTATCATCAGTGCACATTTCTTCAGTGCTTACAAATGCCTTATCAACTTTGTCCATATATTTTTCAAATGCAGTGATGCATATCTTTATATTATTAACTACTATAGTGTCTTCTGAGTCTTTATCTATATCAAAAGTTATTGTCACTATGGGCGCTGAAGCCTATGGACCTGTTGTAGGTGCTATCTGAATTACTAGTTTTGTAACCTGTTTAGGAGGAGCTGGAGTAACTTTTGCTGTAGGTGTCATTGGTGGATACATGTGTCTATCCATAAATACTTATGAAAATGCCTTTTCAATCTCCTTACCTATCTGCTCATACTCTTTGTTCATAATTTGTAAGGTCCTTGTCTTAGTTCAGAGATGAGGCTTCACCAGATCTAATAATATAGCCCTCTCATCATGCGAGCATACAGGGAGAAGAGTATGCAATGTTTCTTCTCTAATCTTCATGTGTTCCTCTATTGCATGTCTTTTCATGATCTCCAATAAGTTCCATAACTGATCCGGTATCACTGTCTTTTTAAACTTGATCATATGAGATATGATCATAGAATGTATCTCAGTCTTATCAATTTCTTGATATTTGTCATAGACTTTAGAAAGTGTATCTAATCTCCCTTCATTTACAATCCTGTTCCTCAAAACATTTAGACTAGGTCTAAATCCTACCTCAGGAGGAGCTTGAGTATTCTTTGCTTTGCTCTGAGTGTTCCTTGAGGATGGGTGAATTGTGGGTGCCTGTTTTCTTCCTCTAGTCTTCTTGCTTGGTGTAGATAGTGGGGATGAGTCTAAATCAATGGTGGTAGAGGGCGCAGAGGTGCTCTCTACTTTCTTCTTCTTCTGGATCTGTTCAACTTTCTCAAGTTCTTTTTCTATCTTGGCATCTCTTGCCTTGTCAAGATCTTCTTGAGTGACTCCATGAAATTTTAGTATGTTGGATGTAATTCTGGATGCTTTCCTTTTGTTATCAGCACTGTGTAAGATAGTATCCACTTCATTGGTCTTTTCTCTGTAAGTGCCCCACCTAGGCTCATTAGGATCATTGGGCACAAAAAATAGAACTTGCACATATCCTTCTAACACATGTTCTTCCACTTCATAACCAAGAGGATGAATCCATTTGGTTCTAGGCTCAACTTCCTCCATGCATGTGCAATCTGTTTCTACCATGAAACATATGGTATCCTTATATTTGTCAACTATCTTCTCAGATAGTCTAAACCTATTCTACATTGTGATCCTGAATGTCTTAATATCCATATCCATGGCATCCCTTGCACTACTCTCTAAAGTGGCCTTAAGAGAAATTTGAGACATTGTGGGTTTGCTCCTATCTAGGTAAAGGTTTGCAACCTTTCCAACTATATGGAAGTACAAATAGGTGATCAGAGATCCAAACCTGAATGTCTTTCTCCTGTCATGCTTGATGATTCGAATGTTGTCAATAAATTGACCACGCAAGATCTCACATAGGTTGTATTGAGTGTTATCCTTCACCATTCTGATAGCTGCTAGGACTACTGCTGTAGAGACACTGTTCAACCTGCTTGCTTGCTGAAACTTATACCCAAGTATCATTGTTAAGAGTTTTATGTCATCTTCTTTGATAGGGTCAACTGTCATTCCATGCTTGTCACTTCTAGATAGGCAAACTTGTTTAATTTGTTTCTTTACATCCTTACTAGTAGGAAAAACTGGTCCAATTTTGGGAAGTCTGATTAATTCATGGATTAGGTCTGTAGTGATGTACAGGGACCTCACCAATCCAATAAAGATCATCATGTATTCTGCTTAAAAAAATCTTCACCCATTCTGGCTCATCAAAATCATGCACATTAGAGTATTCAAAAATAGGGTTGTCTATCAAGTGCACAAACTCATCCTTGAATGTGTAATCAGGTTTCATCATTGATCCCATATGAGTGGCTATGCTGACATCTCCTACTTTTTCCTTCTTACAGTAAATGTACGCGCGGATATCTTCCACGTGAACAACACCTAGCAGGGTTTTGGAGAAATCCCCTTCCACATCATCCAGTATGGATTTGAATGGATGTTTCTTGAATACAAATCTCTGCCTCTCTACAATATCAAATACTACTGGAGTCGCCATACTTACTTGGAACTTGCTTAATTAGGGTTTCATGAAATTTTGAAATGGCACGACTGTTAGGGTTCCATTCAAACTTCTTATTCATTCACTTAACTACCAATTCTATTATGCTTCCATGCCTTGATGTCTAGTGATCCAATGCTCTCCAAATTTAGTGCTCTTGAATGCAAGTGTGAAGAAGATCGAACACTTACTTTCTTTTATACAATCTATCGCATTTAATGTTTGCAACCATACGCAAATTACTCATATATTTTGAAACTTTTATCCTGATGCATTTGAGACAATACGTGTATGCATACTACAATATTATGTTCTTATAACCATGAATCCATAGGTGCATACCCAGAGGTGAGTATACCAATCGTGCAGGGGTCCTGAGCTAGAATAGCTCCCCCTAAGACCAAGAAGGTCTATTCAAGCAGAAGTAGAGGGTGTGTCCACTATGGATGCATCAACTACTTTGTCAATATCATTGTCCTTCTTTAATTCAACCCAAATTTTTCTTGAATCTTCATTTTCTTGAACAAACTTGACTTCTCCTTTTTCTTCAAATAGTGATTTCTTGGGATCCTCTTGCTTTTGAGTTTTGGATCTACAAAACTTTGAGATGTGTCCAGCCTTTCCACATGTGTGACAAATGATAGGTATTTTTCTCTTGTTCATCATGCTGCATTGCTTTGCTATGTTTCCATTGTAGTTACATATCTGACATGCAGTGTTCTACAAATTCCTTTGAGGTTGATTTCTCTGATTGTTTTGATTCATTCTTCTTTGGTTCTGCTGTAACTGATTTCTTTGATTTGTTCTGCAATGTATAGCCCTGTGACCAAATTTATTACAGGAGAAACAATAGCCATTGAAAGGTCTTACCGTCTTGCAATCTCTTGCCAAATGACCATGTTTGTTACATGCATAACAAGTTCTATTAACTTGCTTGATTTCCCTTTTAGGTGGATTTTCTTTAATCTCTTCAACATTTTCAACTTTCCCTGCTTCTGAAGATGCTTCATGAGGTTTCTCTCTTTCTTGTAATGAATTAACTTCAGTTTATGTTACATTGAATCCAAGACCAGTAGTGTCACCTTTTTGCTTTTGTGCATTAAGCTGAGATTGAAGTAAGTCAGAAATTGTGTGGAGTCTATCAATCTTATCCTTTGCTTCTGTTAATTTAGATTCCAACTTCTTTTTTATGTTTTCCAATTCCAGAACTTTCATGTTTTCTTTTAAGAGTTCATCATCTAGTTTTTTGCTTTCTTTGATCTTTCTTCAATAGCAATTTGGCTGTCTGTGAGGTGTTCATCTAGATTTTCAACTTTATCTTTCAGAGACATATTCTCTTCATTGAGATTTTTGATCATTTTCCCTAAATCACTTGTAGAACAATCTTTCAAATCTTTTCTTAATTTCTTGATAAGCATTTGTGAGCCACCAACTTTCAGTCTAAGTTCTTCATTTTATTTTTCAGATCTATCAAGATCTTCAAGAGCTGATTCAAGATTCTTTTTCAAATGTTTTTCTTCTGCTAAGTCCATGATCTCATCAAGTGGTTAAACTTATTTGCTGAGGACCAGAGCTCTAATACCAATTGTTGGAAACACTGAGAGGGGTGGGTGAATCAGTGTTTGTCTATTAATTACTTTTAAACATAAATCAAATATACATAGAATGAAGCTTAACATAAGAACTCATAACACATGATATGATTATGGGGAAACCTTGATTAGAGGAAAACCCCGGTGGGAATTAGTACCCACAAATATTGTACTAGGTATAATGGACCTGTTAAAGTTCCTTTGCCCTGTTAGAAGTAGTCTTTACAATTTGAGTACAATGACCTGGTTAAAGGTCTGACCTTGTTAGGAGTCTTTTACAAAACCCTATTAAAGGTATATGGCTCACTGCCTAGGCTCACTGCCCAATAGGATGAAGGCTACAAAATTCTAAAATTTGATATACACTATATCAAAAGTGAACTGCTCTGATGACACTGTTGTCTAATTAGTTCCGTGTATGCGCAAATGCTCTTACTCTCTTAAAGAGATATATCATATACTGACTTCATTATTCTTCTCTTTTGTATCTTCCTCTTATATAATAATCAATGCTTGTAACATATCTTTACATTACATACTTATATGTTCATATCCGAATAGGCATGACCCAAAACAAAACTCTAGTCGACCCTAAAACAAAATATACAATGCTTCCGAACAAGTCGGCTCAAGCGTGTTTACTATAATGCTAATTACATTATTACAAACATATAACCAAAGGTGATTAGCCATTACATTAAAAAATAATTCACGTTGATCAAAACAATAGTCAGCTCCCATGCTCTATCTTCTGGACTGCTAGTCTACTAATCTTCCTATAACTTTGTCGTACTGTTGTTCCGTACTATGCATTTCTGGATGTAGCATGTACATGTGTCATATAACATATATCTAAATGTGCATATGCTAACTCGATCTCTCACATGTGCACTAATGTGCTGATCACTGAGTATCTCTATCTGCCCTATTTTCCATACTTAGTCATTTTGTCTTTCATGACAGAAACTAAACATGAATTTGTTGCCATGATGACAACACAAAATGAGTCATGCATCCTCAGGAAGTCGACTTGCCAAAAAAAAGAACTATGATCTAGTATGTGTGTGTGTGTGTGTTTCAATCAAGACACACCAAGATATAGATGGATATAGGCAGCCCCAAGTAGTTATAGTCCTATGATAGAAAAGATAAAATAAAAGAAAAAGATCACACAACAAACAAGTCATGCAACTGACACAATTATTGCCACAAGATAGATCATAGGATGAATGAATTGATGATGGTTTTTCCAATATTGGGAAGGATACAAACCAGAGGGCATGGATGATAGATAAAAACAAATAGAGTGGGCAATAGATGCGATGTTGTGGAACCATTTGCAGAAAGGTCTCAAGTACAATTTGGTTAAAGAAACATGGATAGGTGTTTGTGGTGCAAAAAAATATAAGTTCAACATCATGGAGTTAATATTAGTGCAATGGGATGATTCTTATTGTAAAAATGAGTTTGATAGAGCTCATAATCTCATATAGGGAGGTAATAGTGAAAAGTGTACTATGAGGATGTTGGAAAAGGACTCTAAAGTGATGTGTCAAAAACATTACAAGGGAAATGAAGAGGGGGATGGGAAAAGCTCCCGCACAAAGGGGATGGATAAAAATAATGGTTTGGGGTGTGCAATTATCTGGATAGATGGGATTGGGGATGCATGTGCAAGCAATGAGGGGAAGGTAGTGAATGTGTGGATATATTTGGAAATTGGAAGTGATTTTTAATGAAACATTATGAGAAATGATGGGTTGAGATGAGGTAGATTGAAAGATGGTGTATTGTAAGTTTCAGGTCTAATCCAAGCATATTAGTGTATGATGATGCAAAATTGTGTTGATCCTTTTTGGAGGAAAGCAGTCATATCATTCTTCTCTTATTGAATTAATGAAGCAACTACAAATGTGATCTTTGGATTATATGATGTGCCCAAGTTGACCTCTATGGTTCCTCGATAAGGATGGAAGTCTTCTCTCGAGGATGTACTATTAAGGAAAATTCAACTTCTATCTCCTCTAGCACCATAGGGAGGTTTTTACTAGAGGACATGTTCTTAATTTTTTACTTTTTCTTAATCCAAAAGTGGCTCGTGGAGGTTTTCACTAGGGGAATCACTATTTTTATTTGATTTTTCATTTTTGCAACTAAGAAAGTTGACTTGTTTCCCAAAGTATGTTTGATTATGATATATGATTTGGTTATCATACTCATGTTAGTGCTAGGATCACATAATTTACCTCACATATGTCCAAAGGTGGTGATCCTTGTTGGTCCTAATCAATGAGTTCAGGATGTTCAAGATTTTCCTCATCAAGTGGTCCACATTGTTTGAAGTTAGTATTTTTGTATTGGTTACTGGGTTTCTCCTTGAGGATTAAAGTGATAGGTTGACCATATGACTTATGAGACAATGAGAGTAGATCCCCACAATTTTTTTTTTAGATATTATACTCTCCACAACCTTTGTCAATGATCTTTACCTTAGTATTAGATTTAGGAGATTTGGAAGACCAAATGATAGTGGAAGCGTCAATGGATGGTGTGACAGGACCATGAAGTAGATAATGATTTGTATGTTTCTCTTAGAGGATTTTGTAGTATTGGAAGGGTCCAAGATCACTAGGAATAGCGATCTCTCTACCACTATAAGGGAATTTAAGGTATTGGTGAAAAATTGAAGGAACAGATTACATAGAATGTATCCATGGGAAACCAAGGAGAATATTGTAAGGAAGGTCAAGGTCAAGAACCTAGCATGTGGTTTTGACCAATGCGGGACCAAATTGAAGAGGTAGTGTGATAATCCCTTTGGAATCTCTCTTTTTTTATCATAGGCCTTTATAGTGATCTTCTTTAAAGGGTCAATGGAAACATACGAGTACCCTATTTGTTTTAATAATCTCAATGTACAAAGGATTAAGTTAGATCCACCATCTATAAGGACTCTCTTGATTTTGTGGTGGTGAATGATGACTTCTATGTGTAAAGGTTTATTGTTATTTGGATTTGGAGTGTAGACATATTTATTTATAAATACAAGGAGATGTTACATGACAAGGTTACCAATCATGGCTTGGGATTAAAATGCTTAGATGTTATCAGAGATACGAGATCAAAGGAGGCTTTTTTCAAGGATATCCTTATGGACATGTGATTCTTTGAGAATCTCGAGGATGCAAATTTGTGCAGGAGTCTTCACAAAGTTATTAAGAAGGCTATAGTGTTGTCTGGGTCAAGTGGATGTGGATGGAGAAGAGGAGAATGACTCTACTTCTACAGGTAGTAACATTATAGTTGACACCTTTAAATATAATGGTATTAACTTAGAAATATTCTTCTTCTATACGATTGACAAGGGAATCAAATCATAATAAGGTGTTGGTGTAGTTATATGAAAGGGTATTAGATGACTAGGCTTTATCTTTACCATGTTGGAGGAACAGAGTACTTTTAAAATTGAATAGAACATTCATATATTATGGTGTGTGTTCCTCAACTTCAATTTTTCCTCTACCAATAAGTTATTGAAGGAATTTTTAAGATTCATACATTTCTTTGTATCATGACCCTTGATTCACTTGTACTGATAATATTCATTATCATTATACCAAGCAAGTTTAGGTTTATTTTCATCATAACGCTTGGTGATAGGATGTGTCATCATGTTTTATTAGAAAAGGTGATTAAAGATAACATCAAGGGATTATGTGAGGTTTGTGTATTGGAAATATTATCGACTGTTGGTTTTGGTATTTTATTTGTGTTCTAATGTGGGACAATGAAATTATTGTTTTGATTGCGATTTTATTGTGGTTATTATTATTGTGTTTTTTTGATTGGTTTGATTTGATTGATTAGATGGTAGTTGGATATTTTTAACATGCTTAGAATTTGATACACAATCTGTATGCTTCCAGAATGTATTAAAATACAACCTATTATTATACCACCAACTAACATCAAAATTTTACTTTTCTACAAGCAATTCAATGAAACATAAAGAAATAATAAAAAATTAACATTTACCTATTTACCTCATTCCTTGTAGCTTGGTTTAATTGATATTTCAACAAGATTGTATTCTCTTAGAACCTATCACCTTCCAAAATGACTTCAAGATATTTTAAGGGTGCTGAATAATGAAACTAGAATGAAACTAGAATGCTGAAATTCTTAATGATAATGTGGTGATGATTAAATTATGCAAACTAGAGAATGATTGATAGCTATGATGACTATGATAACGATGATAACTATTCCTCTAAAATAATGAACTAGATGATAAATCACTAAGACAAAGGCACACAAGAATGCTTGAAATGATTTCAAAATGATCTATATCTAAAAAATTATAGATTTCTAATTAGATCCAAATGGATGAATAGAAGATCCTTTTATAGATTTCTTCTCACCTTGATCCCATGTGGAATAATCCAACAGTTAGGATTAAATCTTGGAATAAAGTAGTGTTTAAATTGACTTAGTTGATAAGGCTAAGAGGAAGTAGGAATTAGTTGGATTGTGAGAGAGGAAATAGGGGAGATGTTACTCCTACAATGGTAATGTGGGAAGGAGAGACACTTGTCAAGTGTTTATCGATGACTCATGAGAGGATGAGAAAAATATAATTCCCATGGTAGGAATCTTTGAACAAGTGTCCTTGCGAGTCATCATTAACTAGGTGTGGTGGAAAGACAAGCCACTAATTAATAGGAAAGGTGGCATTTAATTTTTCCTATGAAGACATGTAGGCATGAGACTTAGTCTCACAAGGCCGCATGCCTATTTTCTTCCGTTATGAATAGGGACACCTTGTTGAGGATAAATAGGCTTATTTTAAATTATATAAATTAATTTCCTTAGCCATAAATGAGGTGGCAAATGAGGTGGATCAAAAAAATTAGTCACGTAATGACAAGATAATTAGATAATTATTGGAAACTATTTAATAGTGGAATTTAGAGGAATTAGGATTAGGAGTATAGGATTAGGTGAATTAGGTAAATAAATTAAAGAATTTATTTATTAATAGTAGAGGGACCATTATTTAAATAATTAATATTTAATTAATTTGCTCAAGTCAATTTTAGGTGTATACATTTTGTCCCTCTTTGAAATGATATGCTTGTCACATTATTTAAAAGAAAATTTTAGTCTCAGATTCATGCCCAAGCCCCTAGAATAACATCATAAGCATTCCCACATGGGAAATAGATCGACTATAATCTTTAGTGGTCGGTCGATCTCATGACAATAATAGGCCTCTTGGGTGAAAAATATGTAAAATAGGGGCCTCCAAAGTTTTAGGTTTACACTCCTAGTTATATATGACTATTTAGGGTTTACATGCCTATAAATAGGTGGAAAAGGGTCAATGGGTCCTCATTTGTACACTTGGATCTTAGTGATTAGTGAGTGGAGAATAAGGAGAAGAAGATTGAGATATTAGAGAAAAGATGGTTTTTCCTCTACATAGGAATCATTTCGAGCGGGTCTGGTGGTTCCATAGACCACCCGGCTATGGAGAGACGACATGTATGCCTCCATTTTATCCTTTTGATGTATTTAATTGCTCAATTTTTATGATAGATTGTAGATTTTTATAAATGTACAAGTTTGGTATTTTGGCACATTTTTGCTTTTTTTTCTTCATAATTATGCTGATACTGTGCATTTGTTGTCTTTCTGCACAATTGTAGTTTTTGTGCAATTGTAGTTTCTTGTTGTACACTCATTAAAATCTTCTGCGCATTCATAGATTTTGTACAATCATGCATACAAATTACACATTGATCAAATTTAGCACATTCGTTGTGTATTGCTATGCATTTATGGCTGTTGAATTTTTAAGATTGTTGCAATATTGCACAAATACACCACCAATCTTTTGAAATAGCTAAAATATTTGCATTTGATAAATTTGAGTGGAGTTAGATAGAATAAGTGATAATCTACATATTTGAATGATTATTTGGTATAGTCAATGTCATTGTATAATGCTAATTAACTAGATAAATAATATAATTGATAATCACATTAATGATAATGTAATTGATTGAATCAAATTATAATAGAACAATGATTGGATAGATAGTTATCACTTTACCTATTTAGCATTTTTCAAGATAGATGTTTTTTGTGTTGTGATTTTCTTTCTATAGGACTTATATGATGTGATGATGTCACAAGAGAGATGCTCCATCACATAGAGTATGAGGCCCTTATTATCTCCCACTGATTGGATTATGATAACATGCACTTGTTTGCAACATATGATCTATTTACATGAGATTAGGACCAATTTAGGGATTTTGACCGCCTTGGATAAGCATTGGTATAGTAAGAATAGAAAGTTTCACTTGCCAACTAGTGACATATTTGTTACCCTATAGGACGTCTTTTATATTTTGAGATTACCCATTACTGGGGAGTTGGTCTAGTATGATTGACAAGGGTGATTAATAGAGTGTAGATATGTATTTGGAGATGATGAGATTGATGAGTTTGAGATTAGCTAGGATGATATGGTAGATTTTATTGGAAAATACAATTGAAACAATTGTTTTATTTCCATTGATGTCAAACCTTAACTGGTAAGACGATTGCTATCTTGTAAAGTGCTATATCAATTGATTGATGAAGAAGATTTATAAAAGGAGAGATAACAAGAAGACCTGGTGAAATGGTTGAGTTATGTGAAACTACAATGGGTACTTGATGAGATCGCACATTGACAAGGTAATATGTTGTTTATCTTAAGCCTAAGTGAATTTTGGATGACTAGACAATTAGTCTTGACCGAGTTACAATGCAGAAGATTAAGGAACTTAAGTTTGTGCCAAGTGATGCGAGTGTTGACCGAAAACCAGTATATGCTGAGAAAATTTAGTGTTGACCCAACATCAATGTTTTCCAAGGGTCAATAAATTACCGAGTTATCTAGTGCTGAACGAGCAGAAGAACATAGTATTGATCGAGTGTTAGTATTATGACAGTTTGAGAGAGATTTGAGATCCTAGCCAATATATTTGATTTTATTGGGATATGTGAAGCATATTTAAAATAAGGATCATTGTTTTTGATTAAGTAAAACATGTTTTACAGTGTGCTTGAAACCCAAAATAGAGTGAAAGATCAGAAAGAAAGCCCAGCCAAGAAAGACATAACTAAAAAACAAAACAAGCCATCACACGACCACAGATACTGGTTTTGAGGGGACCCTAGAACCCTGAACAATGAGGGAAAGAGAGAACAACACCTCCCAAGCCTAAGGGAAAAAATGAAAAGTTCCCACAAAAAGGCCAACAAACCAGAAAAAAGGGCGATCAAGATTTACATTTAGGCCCACCCTTGTGTGATTGTAAGTGTATATCAAAAGAGGGCATGGATGACTTTGATTTCTTTCCTTTTACTGTTATCCATCCATCCCCCACCTTCTCAGCTACTCTCTTACCAAGACAAAGAGTTAGCAGAGGAGCCCACAAGAACCTGAGAAATGAGGCTTCCCACACCAACAAGCATTGCAGGGGCAGGGGCAACATCTCCACCTCTCCCTAGATCCACACTTGGAGAAACAGGGTCATCAGAATCCACAACACCAGCTAACAAGACATCTGAACTAGAGACAACAACATCCTTGTCAGAATCAGCACCAGCTACCCCTAAAAGGACATCATCACCCTCCTGAACCAAGGAAACATCAGGAACAACAACATCCTTAGACACTTTTTGAACCGTATGATGATGGTCAGAAGCTCCCATCCACCACGAAGGTGATTTCTTCATTTTAACCCTTTCAGATGAAAACCGAGCAACAACATGGCTAGTCTTGTGGCATATTCTACATCTAAATGTAATTCCCTAATAATCTAGAGTCTGGGTCCAAGGGCCGGGGGGAGAAACCAGAGTAATCTTCTCAGGAAGATCTTAGAAGAATCAGCTTCCACAAGGATGCAAGCATATGTCAGATGAAGAACGTCAGAAGATCTCGAATCAACCATCTAAAAATCCCCAATGGCCTCCCCAACAACTTCCAGAACAAAGTCTAGCCATATATGAAGGGGAAGATGCGGGAGTCTCACCCAAATGGGTGTTTTTCTAAAAGACTCGGTAAGAGGATACGAATCATTATGCCATGGTTTCTCTATAAGGGGGAAATTTTCATCTTCCCAAGTGAAGCACCATTCACACAAAATGGTTTTCCTTTCTGCAGCATTTCCAAACTTTGCTATTAAAAAACTCTTTGCCGTAGGGTATATCTGAATAGTTTAAGGTAAGAGAGGTTCCCAATGCTTGGAAATCCAAGCATGCAAGTCTATTAGAGAGGGCCAAAATCCCCTAAATCTGAAGATGGAAAAATTAGAATGAAAATCCTCTGCATTTGTAATGATTTCATCACCTATTTCAGGTTTTAGATCTACCACAATGGGGTCTCTTACAGAGACAAGCGTCACACCAAGAGGTTGGGACCAAAGGCTCGCTCTCCCTACAATGTAGCTGAATACTTGGCTTCATGAATATTTTATTCAAATGTTTCCATGTCTGCATAAGAAATAGCAGGTCCACCAGGTCGAGGAGGAGATGACCGTAATAATAGAGACCCAAAATCACGCAGAGAGGCACCATCCGTAAACCCAGTCGAAGCACCAAGTGTAGTCCCCATGCCACTAGCATAGGAAGTCCCAATACCATTGACAAGGACAATAGTTGCTGCAGGATCCCGAGCACCATCAGCCAGGGCAATGCCAGCGGTGGTAGAAGTGACAACGTCGAAAGCCCTAAAAGTGGGAGTGGAAACAACATGAGGCAACATTTTTCCCATCTCAAAAATAA
The DNA here is from genome assembly GCA_018584345.1 of Thuja plicata. Taxonomy (NCBI): domain Eukaryota; kingdom Viridiplantae; phylum Streptophyta; class Pinopsida; order Cupressales; family Cupressaceae; genus Thuja; species Thuja plicata. Next base: position 2,127,250 of record MU224972.1, on the reverse strand, counting down.
GGATGATTGTTGTGGAGAATTAAATGAGCATTTAATATATGTTTAATTGTATTTATGTATGGATTCAAGAAGGAGTTTTAGGATGTATTCTACAATGTAGATGGAAACAAAATGTTGGAAGGATTCGTTGGATCTAACCTATCCCTAAGATCTATGATGATGATTAAGCGGCAATAGATCAAGCTACCTAATTAGAGAGGTATAAGATTAACCTAATTGAAGGTTATGTGAGAGTGTGGTATGAGGTTAATTCAGTTGATTGGAAAAATATAAGAAGAAGGAAGAGAAGACTGAAGAGAGAAGTATGAGATTGTACAATGGTGATTGCTTGAAGGATTTCTGAGTAGATCTAAGAGATAGAGATGAAAATGAAGGCCAGTCGGCGAATTAGGATTTGAGCTATAATTGGATTTGTATTTGCAAAGTGAGTTGTATGTTTCAGATCATAATTTTTTGTTACTTTGTAACCATTGTATCAGTTGCAAAATCCTTTTAAACAAGGTTGACCTAATAGTCATATTGTTAAATCCTTTAATCAAGGTGACATTCTAATGGAATGGTCTAAGCCCTCTAACAAGGCTCACTTTTGATAGAGTGATTAAATCCTTTAACCGGGTCACATTTAACAGTGTGTATTGTAACCTTTAACTGGGTTGGATTTTCACAGAGCTCACTTCAGAAGAGTGAAAATTGGTAGCATGTTACTGGTTGTTTTTTCCCATATTGGGTTTCCACGTAAAATCCTAGTTTCATACTTGTGTGAATTTTATTTGATGTGTTGTACTGTTAAGAGATTTATATTCTTCAAGTTGGTTACATTAGGACAATAAACTAAAAATTTATGTTATTGATTATATGCTATAGAGACCAAGTGGATTACTGAGTGGATCTAAGTTGGTTGAAGTGTTTGAAAGTTCAATTGGTGCATCTGTACCTTGGATAACTGATTCACCCCCCTCTCACTTATTCTAAATCATACTAACAACTTTATATGAGCCTTTTCTTGTTGTATTAGCTAGAGTGATATGAGGTTATGTCTATCTTGATTGGAGGTCACATGGATTTTCAATCAGATGGGGTAGGACACTTCAAAGGATGGTGGATGAGGGTACTAGGTTTGCACAAGGAGTCTATTTGTTGTCCCATCTATATCATGATCTCCAATAGTTTGTAAATGATGGGTCAGCCAGTCTATCTACAAGTGTTACCTTATTTCATATAAGGGCTTGGGATCAAATTTCCATCACATTATTTATTTATTTGAGATTCCCAATAAAAGATGGAAAATTTAGAGTACTTGTGGCATGCCTTTAATTCTCTAGATGTAGTCACCTAGAGACCCTACCTTGATTGTGAGAAGTGGGTGGATGATAGAGATCTTGGTTATATTTTGAGACTTGCCGGTTGATTTGTAGGACCCTATACATTATCGAGAGATAGATTGTGATATGTGTGCTCTGATAATTCAGCAAGATCTAGGGGATACCCCAGGGTACTGCCAAATCTTCTAGTACACACAAAGAGTAGAGGGAGTGGGGTCCTATGGTATCATTTGAGACACCATAGATTGAGTTTCTAAAGATTCCTTATTATGTATGGTCAATGAGGAGAGGTATTGTGGATCCTGGTATGAAAGTGGAGTATGAGAGATATTTTAGGGAGCATCCCTTTCCTAGATTGGCAATGCTAGATGAGATTATGCCTCCATTAAGGGATGTTGATGAAAATTTAGTTAGACCAAAAAGGAGGAGGAGACTAGGTGAGGGTGGAGGACATGGACATGATGGTGGATATGATGGTGGTGATATACCAAAGAGATAGGTAAGACCAACTCAGGGAGAATGACAATAGGGTGTGAGGAGATTAGGTAGACTAAGACAACATACCCCTCTAGTGGATATCCCTATACAGGTATAGGGTGATATTGAACAAGGTCAAACATAGGTGGGACCATGAGTAAAACAAATAATTCATCCATAGGTTGATGTAAAAATGCCTCTACTAAGGGAGATTATATAGGATTATCCATACATACAAAATTATGAGAATCCAGATGAGGACATTAACGTAAATGGTATTCTTGCTTGGCTAGCTAAGTTGCAAGTACAAGAAGACCGTAGTTCACAGTTTGAGTGATAGATTACAATGATAGGTATATGATCTTACTATGGAAAGGGATACACCTATAGATAGGTATGGGAAAGAGAAGGATTTAATAGATGACATAGAGGTTATGAGATCCATGGGTCCCCAAACTGAGACTAAGAGGTTGATGATTCAGACTGAAAAGGAGGTTACTTACTAGAAGAATTCTTACTACCAGATAGTGGCTCCTGAGAAAATGATTAGGATATACGTGGAGAGTTCATATGTGAGGGAAGATAGATAGGTATAGATTGAGAGTGTAGGAGTTGAGTCATGTCCATAGAGCCCAGACACAAGTACAAATGGTTCTTTTACATCTCAGGCACAGTATAGACCAACACCTTCCAGTGGCAATGCATCCTAGATATTTATTGACTTGTATACACCTTTTTCTTATATGCTTCATAAAATTGTATTTGACTTGAGAAATATCTCTTAACTTTGTGATATCATTATACACTGGACATTATTTTCTTGATGATTTTATTATATATGATGGATAAATAGACATATATACATGATCCTATTTATGATATTTATGTTATAAATGCACATGTGATGTTTTTATGCTTTCTATTTAAAATATTATGATTATCATAGATAATCTTAGATTCATGTTATGATCCAATGATGCATTTATGATTTTATGATGCAACTTTTTAGTATGATTATGATAGGCACAATGATAAATGATTACTATATGAATTTTTGTAAATGTTTTATGTACATAAATATGAATGCAAACAATGGAACAATAATGCAAACAATGGAGGTTTGCCTCCGAACTAAAATGCCAATCAGAATGGCATTGGACCATCCCATTTTATGCCAGTCATAGACTTCCAGCCCATGACCAATTGGTGTAGATTGCATGACATAGGCTCCCACAACGAGGTAAACTATGCCATGCTAGAGAAGGTCATCATGATTTCCTAGCTGGACAGGCAACAATCATTTGATTCTACTCCCCTAGAACCTCCTTTTCAAGAGCCAACTCACGGTGCATTCACCTATGAGACCGTCTTCTTCAGATTAGCTAGAGAAGACAAAGAAGAATGTAAACTACAAGGATTCTTTGATGAGTCAATTTTGGCCTTTGAAGCCAATGCCTTCACTAATCCACAAGCTCCTTACAACACTCGGAGCCAGGTTGGTAAAGGACTAGTTTACACGCCAACACCTCCTAAGGACACTCCTCCCTAGGATAATATAACTGACCAACTCATCCCTCTAAAAGGTTCTAGCTCTAACCAAGCAAAGGACCCGACTGAGGGAAGCCACCAATTCTCGGGAGGAAGGTTCGACATTATGAAGGCATTAGAACAAACCACCACCTCCATGACCTTTATGGAGGTTTTGCTAAACTATCATGAGTAGAAGAAGTCTCTTTTGAAACTCTTAGGAAACCCATAAGCTATAAGCCACCCGACCAAGACTGTCTCTTTTTAGGATGCCAATGCGGCCATCTTCCAAGGAAATAATGAAGATCCCCCATTCCTACTAGGCCTGAACATACAAGGCAAAAACATACACAACTGCCTAGTAGATTCTGGAGCTTTGGGAAACACCATGCCCTTATCCATATGCATGAAGCTCAGATTCTGACCCACCCCATCTAATGGTGCAGTAATCTAGTTGGATAAAAGTGCTGTGAAAATGGTGGGTGAATTGAAGAACATCCAAATACAGCTCATCCAGGACCCCAGAATAGCCAGCACAATCAATATCCAAGTGGTGGACATCCTAGAGACTTATGAGATGTTATTAAGTCAGAATTGGTCTAAGTCCTTGAACGGATACTTTTCAACCAACTTTTCCCACTTATGGCTCCCCTGGGAAGGAGAATAAAACAAGATTTGGGTTGAAAGTGAGCCCCAGATGAAGTAGGCCCTTACCAAAGTTGGGAGGGTTAATGAGGTCTTATTCACTGAGATTTCCCCCGAGGTGTACCAACCTTTTGAAATCTTAACATTCAATTTCACCTCGGGAGAGGATCCCATAGTTCTACAGAGAACCCAAGACCTAGAAGAAAAGTTGAGAGTTGAGATTAACTCTTAGGGTGCCACAGTGACCCTTGCTACACTCTTGTTTGACACTTGGTGCCAGGTACATTATCAGAAGCATTCAGAGCTAGAGTGTGAGGTTTGTCTTTCCATTTCTACCTAGTACATTGATGTCCTCTGGAACAAAGAGCATGAACATGATTCCCCAGAGCCCAGTATCCCTACTGGAAGCACTTCTTTAGTGCCATTTCTCTAGGGATCTCAACCCCAAACCCCTCCAAAGATAGACCTCACCCACACACCATCAACGTGGGAGGAAACTTCTCCTAAGTCTCCCAAAAACAATCCAAAGACTGCTCCATCTCCCCAGCTGCAGACGACAAGCGATGATTTGTGGACCCTTAAGTTTGATGGGTCTCGATCCAAAGAAGGCTATGGAGCCGGAGTAGAATTAATCAACCCATGAGGGAATCATTCCTCACATTCTATAGGCTAAAATTCAACTGCACAAACAATGTTACAGAGTATGAGGCCTTGGTCCTCAGACTCCTATTTACATTAAGGAAAGGAATCACTCACCTTCGGGCCTTGGGTGATTCAGAGTTGATTGTTAGAAAAGTCTGGAGTCAGTACATGTGTCATGATAAGAGGTTGACTGCATACTGCAATTGGGCATGGAGCCTTATTAAGGATTTTGATGCCTTCAACATTGATCTTATTTCCCAGTGATGGAACTATGTCCCAGATGCCCTCACTATTTTTTCTGGCACACTTGAGCCCATGGCCGGCTCATGACTCCACAGATTTTCCATTGAGATGGTCCCCACCCTATCCATTTTAGATAATGTCACCCACTTTTAGGTTTTTGAGGATGATCAACATATCCTGGCTTTCATGGCCAATGTTGGTGTTTTTGAAGACCAGATAGTGGAGGAACAAGACCACGATGACACTGGGTAGGGTGATGAAGATGATGGAATCATGGACCTACCTACCAACACCATCCCAAAGGGGATGGTTTCACTTGAATGAATCTTTGACTTGGACTCTCAGGGCTAGGAAAATATATCATCCTCCTTCGAGGGAGAAAAATTTGAGAAAGTGAACATCGGCTCGCCCGGTGAAGAAAAAATGATACACATTGGTACCTCCTGCTCCCCTGAGGAGAAGGAGAAGATTCTCACGATTCTTTGAGAATACATAGACATGATTGCGTGGGTGTATGAGGATTTGAAAACATATGATACATCCATTATGACTCATACCATCCCACTAAAACCTGATGCTAAGCCTTTCCAGCAAAAGCAATGGCTAGTCAATCCGCTGATTGAGCCTCTGATTCATCAAGAGGTGGAAAAATTGCTGTCAACCTGGATAATCTTTCCAATCTGACATACTGCATGGTTTTCCAACTTAGTCCCTATGTGAAAGAAGAGTGGTGAAATTTTCCTTTGCATGGATTTCCAAAATTTGAATAGAGCCTCCAAGAAAGATAATCACCCTCTCTCCTCGTTGGATGAGGTGTTGCAGATAGTGAATGGATCCCAAATGATGTCTTTATTAGATGGATACTCTGGCTATAACCAAGTCATGGTTAAGTATGAAGATAGAGACAAAATGACGTTCACCACCAAGTGGGGGACATTTTCATATCAGAGAATGCCCTTTGGCTTGATTAACATAGGGGCCACATTTTAGAAGGCCATGGACATTGCATTCAAGGGCCTTGTGAACTGGTGCATAATCATCTACATGGATGATTTGACCATCTTTTCCTAGGATAGGCATGACCATTCCGCCCACCTTGCCCAGATCTGTGAGAGATGTCACTGGTATGGAATATCCCTCAACCCCAAGAAGTGCATATTTGGGGTCACTAAAGGGAAGTTTCTCAGGCATATTGTCTCCGAGAAGGGTATATCCATTGACCCAGAGAGAGCTGAAGTGCTGCTAAATTTGTAAATGCCCGGTAGCAAGAAAGAGATGCGATCGTTCTTCAAAAAGATCAAATTTATTCAGCGATTCATCACTAGATTCACTGAAATCATAAAGCCACTCAATGAGATGATGAAGAAAGACACCAAAATTGAGTGGAATTCAAAATCAAAGAGGGCATTCACCCAGATTAAATAGACAATAATGAAGGCACTGGTCCTGGCTAGTCCATACTACTCCCTCCTATTTTACATTTACTCCTTTGTTTCACCACATTCCGCTGTGGTAGTATTGACCCAAAAGGTCAAAGGGGAATAATGACCAATAGCTTTCATGAGTTCCCCCTTCAAGAAAACTGAAGTCTAGTTTTCTTTATTGGAAAAGCAAGCCTTTTCTCTTGTTCGCACCGTGAAGAAATTCTGGCATTACATTCTCCAGAGCAAGGTACATGCTATTATCCCATATCAAACTGTAAAATCTCTATTGATGTAGAATGAATTGGGTGAAAGATGGGGGAAATGGATGGCCATCCTCTAAGAATATGAATTAGAAATGCAACCCATGAAGATATTCTGAGGCTAGGGACTAAGTCAAGCGATGGTAGAAGAGACTCTCCACATAGAATGTCAAACGTACTCAGTGGAGTCTATCACTCGAGACCCACGGGACACTGATTTGGTGTACTTATTGTTAAATAACATATGCTTGGAGGGGTTGCCTCCAAACAAATATCACACCCTGTAGATGAAAAGTTCCCACTTCATGATAAAAAACTCCACGCTTTACCGCAGGATTATGAGGGAGTGTACCTTCGGTGCATTGACAGGGACTAAGCTGCAAAAATGATTGAAGAATTTCACAGGCAGTTTGGGATCGGGCATGGTTCAGCTGACGCCATCGCCTATCAAATCCTTTGGGCCAGATACTATTAGCCCTGCATATTTAAATATGTCTACACTCATGTACAGAAGTGCCATACTTGCCAAACTGCTGCACATCATGAGCGTAACCTGGCTATGCCCTTATAGCCAGTGTTTGAAGCTAGACCTTTCACCAAATGGGCATTTGAATTTATTGGGGAAATCAACCCCAAATTGTCTACCAACCACCAATACATCCTAACTGAAACCGATTACTGCACCCGGTGGTCTGAAGCCATACCTTGTAAAAATAACACGGCAGACATGGTTATCAAATTCCTGGAAGAAAACATCATCACAAGATTCGGAATGCCCTTCGCTATAGCATGTGACAATGGTCTGGTATTTTCTTCAACAAAACTACTTGAATGGAACTATGACCTGAAGATCACTTTGAATTTCTCCAGCAACTATTACCCCCAGGGGAATGGTGTTGCTGAATCAACAAACAAAAATTTGCTTGAAGTGATCAAACACCTGTTAGAACAGAATCCCTGGGACTGGCACCAAAAGTTGGGATTCACCCTCTAGGTGGATCGCATTTGAATTAAGGCCACCCTGGGAACATCCCCATTCCACCTGGTTTATGGCCAAAATCCAGTGTTCCTGATTAACTTACAGATCCCAATTTTATAATTTCTGCAGGAATTCAGTAGCTGGGATAATATTGTGGAGGTTCGGCTCCTGAGTCTGGTGTGGATGGAAGAACAATGTGACACATCTCTTGAACATTTCACACGTCACCAAGCACTGGTAAAATGATGGTTTGACCAAAGAGCCCAATACAAGCGCTTTTAGATTTCAGACTTGTTCCTTTTATGGGATAAAGCTCAGGAAAAGAAAGGAAAGCACACCAAGTTCCAATGGCTCTGGCTCAGATCATACTTGATCTCAGAGATCTACGGGGTAAATACCTATCACCTTAATACCATGACTGGAGAACCCGTTCCATTGCTTGTCAATGGACAGTTTCTCAAACATTACTTTGAATAAGGCAGGTTTGCCCAGAATTATATTTTATGTAAATCTTCTTGTTTGTAAATATTTCTTTCCCGGTGTCCCCGTTTGGGGTACCTTGTTTGTAAATAGTTTTGTTGGCCATCCTCTGGGACCGCCCCTTCTCTTTGGTTTCATCTTTGGTTTTGTTTTGTGCTTTTTTTTAGGTTTCTAGTGTTTTTCTCCCCTTTTGTAGGCTGGTATGCTTCACATAACATCTAGTCTCTGGGATGGTGCCTTTGGCATGCTGATGAACTTCAAATATTTTGTTAGCATGGTGGAATTGGTCTAGTCTCCGGAGTTATTTTGCAAGTTTGGTGGCAAATTATGAGTAGTCTTCATCAGATTTATCCCCAGGAGTCCAGTAATTAGTTAAATCAAAATTCTAAAGGAACAAGTAATTAGACACACCGAGGGTAGATCGATCGCACTGGTTGGTTGACCCAAATTTGAGGTTTTAAAGATTCTTTCCGTGTTCAAATTTTTCCTTTCGCATTCAAAAAATTAAGGTGTGTGGAAGGGTGAAAGAAGTACCACCATTGAATTTAGCTAAGCTTAAGCTCAACGGTGAAAGAAGTATCGCCCTCCCACCCAGAAGAGAATAAAATAACAAAAGGAAAAATGGGATGAGACTCTGGTAGCTAGGAGAAATGCACAAAATTGATGACTTTGGGTTTAATATACTTAGTGCCCCTTCTGTACTTCTCTCAGAGGTCATTGGCTTGAATCGTGTATAGCTGGGTTTTCTCAGACATTTCACACCATGCAAGAAAGATGCTTCGAGTAATGATTTATTCTAGTTTTTCTAACTAGAGATTCTATGGTTCTCAAATGTGCTAAGGCATTTGTCCCAAGGGGTCACCATTTTTTATGCCCTGCATACCCATCCCTACATTTTGTGTGCAAAATGTTGGGTCCCCTTTTTTTTTCTTTTGGCTCTTGCCTTATTTTCTTTGCCCTTGTTTCTTTTTATTTTCTTCTCTAGGATTTTCTTCTTGGAGGGTTTGTTTTGTTTTCACTTTTGCCTTTCGTGTCTCCAGTACCCGGTCCTGGAGTTGGTGGTTTGCTTTCCAGAAGCTAGATTTTGGACTCCGGGATTCTTTGCCATGATGTTTCCTTCTCGTAAGAAGACATGGTTGTTTGGAATCCCTAAGCCTAGAGTCTGGAGGTTCACCTATTATGAAGTTTATGGAGAGAAGGTAACTTTATTTTTACCTCAGGTATAAATAAGATTTACATGTCATTTTCATGGTTACCGCGATTAAAAACACTTAGAGTTTTCAGAGTGATTCATAGACAATTTGAGTGCGAATTAAGTGCAAGTTCCTCTAAGCTTAGTGGATAATGATGAATCAATATTCAGTATCTTTTCTTGGCATTGGAGGTCAAAGCTGTTGCAGAGTGGTCTCAGTGCTTCTTCCCTTCATCATTCTTCGGATTCCAGGTTAGTGCTTTTGGTTCTTTCCTTCATTTTCTACTTTTGTTCCATGTTGGTTTGTTGTGTTTTTCATTTCCATTTGTTTTGGTTTTTGTTTCATTTTTGTTTGTGTTTTCTGTCATTTGGTTTGCCACCTATTGGTGGGTTGGCTCTGCCAGAGGGCTATCCACCCTCTGTGCAGATGTAAGATAATGTATATGTCTGTGCATTCTAGCTTTGTTTTAGGGTAGTTGCTCTATGTTTTGTTTTTGGTGTATATTGATGTATATGGTGTATATTTTCTGTAATCTTATTTATATACACTTTGGCCCTTGGCCCTCCTGTACTTCTTGTGTATATTTTGTATATATGTGCTATGTATATCCCTTAGAGTTTGTGAGTTCTTCACGCTCTGTCATGAATTTTGACCTGACAGATAGAGCTCAACAAGACAAGGTAACCACGGTTCAAACTTGGCACCTTGCTAGTTTGAACCATGGCAACTTTCTCTCTCCTTTATCTCATCACATTAATGGCAGGATTAATTTCCCACGTATGGCATTTAAAATGCATCCAATCTGGCATTCAATTTTGCCTCGTGTCAGACCACTTGTCCTAATCAATTCCATAACTATCTTTATGCCACATACCATTTTCCCACATACCAGCACACATCAACCAGAGTACGACTTTTTTCCAGTCACTTCGGTAACTTCTATTTTGTCTAGACTGCAGACTCCCAGCAGGATCTTGTCTCTTGCTTTTTTTCTCGTCACCGTGTCCGCATACTCTGAAATGCTTAAGCTATGTTAATTTTTAGATACTCTAAAAATTTTGATATAGGTGCTAATGTTTGCTTGACAGGTGTGGGCAGGTAGAGAATTTCTCAGACTCTTAATTCGTATTTATGTGTCCTGACGGTTTTCTGGTCTTGCAAGTTGTTGATAAGCCAATTCAAAATGTCTGACGACTTTGCACCTCCTGATAGTCTGGAACTACCAAACACCTCTACTCGGGAAACCACAAAATCAAAGATGGAAAGAATTTTGGCCAAGTTGCCTCTGACCTCCAAGTATCCAAAAGATGGAGGTGTTGCGGGGTCAAGGATAGACTCCAAAGTTCATGAAATAACAGATCTGGACCCAGGGAGTTGGGCCGAATTATAGGGTCTGATACAGACCACTTAAAAGCTAAAGGAACAGGGGGATAAAATTGCCACTTGCCTAGATTTCTATAGCATCATGAAGGCCATGAAATTTCCATGCATGGTGTAATCACCTGAGCTTATCTGATAGCTGGCGGCATTGTAAAATGCGGCCACTCATTGAGTTTTACTTCTAGATCCCCGGCCGCTGTAATATCCCCTCACCATTGTCACATTGGATGCCCGCACCTTTGTTTCTAGGTTGGGAATTCCATAGTTCAAAGGGTCCACCATCATCACCAGGGCCAGCTCACTCAAGGAATTTGGTGAGGCCAAGATCATTTCCCGGCAACACCTCAATAATCACTGGTTGAAGTCTCCAAAGTGAGACTATAAAAGGATGAAATTGGAAATTCCACGTGGGCATTTTAAGGAGCCCATTCAAGCGGCCATAATACTTTTGTGTAGAATATTTGGATGGACCCACACCTAGGAATTTTTGGCATGGATGTATTTTTTCTTATACTGCATAACAACACATCATAGGACTTTCAACTGGGCAGCAATTATATCCAATTATGTAGATACATTGATGAAGACCGTCACCCATAATTCACAATTCTATATGACTTCATATGTGTTGTAGGCATTGGCACAAAAAAGGATTAATTTTTAGGGCCTAGGAATAGTTGAAGAACTCAGGAATGGCTTGGGATAGGTCACACTTGGGGATCATTATCCCCAGTTGCAGTGGGAGCTTAGCTTTAAGAATTTCTGCTGGGTAAATGACACCTTCATTTACGACAACATTCTTACACTTACCTAAGATTTTGGGTACCGCCTCTCATAGGTGGAAATGACACTCGTCAATTATTATGGCCAATATTTTATTCAATTCAAACACCATACATACGTTAGGGTGATAGGCTTCAACGGGAAGCCCTACCTCCTTCCCTGATATTGCGAGGATAGGATTTTTCTTTTGGAATTCTGCAGGCAGATGATGGATCTACACGCCCTCTTCACACTGAAGAAGGTCATCAATGTCCCATTCCCCTTCTCTTGTAGGGATTATACATGCAACCTCACCATGACTCATGAGGCAGACAATGAGTTAAAAGGATTGGTGCTGGTTGAATTCAACCATGCCTGGAAGAACTATGATCCTCACAGAAAGATTGCCGTCGCATTTCCTAGGGCATCCGCCCGCATGAAGAAGACATTGAAGAATTCTAGGCATATTGCTAGGATAGCTTTGATCTTAGGGCTCGACAACATATGAGAATGAGAAAAGGGCTCATGGAGGCGCTAGACCTTTGGACTTTCCTGAAGGGTTTCAATGATGGCAGACCGTTGGACGATCCAGTGTACAAAGGATAGGGGCTGGAAAAATTAGACCTCCCTCAAGTGGATTGGGCCACTCTGGAGGATTTGACAATTGAAGAGGTATGTCGCTCCATCATAGAAGCAAGCCACAATTATTTTTCCCAGGTGTGCCCCAAAAGCACCCGCAAGAAAGCAACGGTCAAGAAGACCATCCCTTCTTCAGCCAGTGCCGGTCCTTCTTTATCTGTCGCACCCACTAAAGCAAGTGTGAGTAAAGGAAAATAAAAAGAGGGAGTCCCAGTGCCCAAGGCATCCCCTCAGATCCCCACACTCCTAATGGAAAAGCTACATGACCAGACAGAGGCGGCAAAGTTGGCCAACCAACAAATCAGCATGTTGGTGGCTGCCGGCCTCCCAATCAGCCCAATGGCATCTGCTCACTCAATGGGACCCCCTTCGTTGATAGTTATGATGAATAGGTAGAATTTTGCTGAGGTAGAGTCTTCCATCATTTTGGACACTGCGACTTCTCTAACCAGGAGAAAGAAAATAGCTGTGACCCCCACACCAAGCGTCACCTTTGGTATGCCTAAGAAGCCCCTGGTGGATGTAAGTTCAGATTTTCCTAAACTTGAGGATATCTTGGACTCCTCTCCACTGCACGATGATTTTGATGACACATTCTCGGCGGATGAGCTTCCGGAGATCCGGCAAGGTGTTAATACTGTAGTGAAGGAAATTGAGGCTCAAGATAAAGAAGAGGCCCTTGCAGAAAAGGAAATTCCCGAAGAAGAAAATGCATCCAAACAAGAGGCTCAGGGAGAAACCCAAACATGGCATGAATAGGAAAGGATACTAGTCTAGGTGACCGCAGATTTGCCAAGGAAACCTACACTTGAGCCACCGATGGAAGGAGAACCCGAACCCCAAGGAACAACCGTACCTCCAACCATCACACTCCAGGTGCCTTTGGAGACTTCAGGTGACCAAGTGCACTGAAGCACCTTCGGTGAGGTTGTAACAGCCACCGCCTTGCTAACTGTTGGCCAACGACCCCACCCACCTTTGGAGGATGTCCCAATGGAGGAGGAGAATGATGTAGACGAGGCCAGTAAGGCCCAAGAGCAGCAACAACCAATGGACCAGGAGGTCTTGGGAGAAGAAAATGAAGATGCTACTGATACCACCAGGGAAGATGAAGTCCATGAGAATACAGAGATGGAAACTGGAGAAAAGAATCTGGGTGATTTTGCAGAAGACACCAGCATGGTGGAAAATACAAAAAGTTTTAGAGAACAGGAAGCAAGAAATGAACCAGAACAAGAGCAGGAAGCAAGAAAGGGACCGGAACAAGAACAGGAAAAGGAGCCAGAAGAAAATATAAACTCAGGGAGTGTGCTGCTAGATTCAAAAGTGAATCTTAGTGAGTAGGAATTGGCAACAAGACCGCCCTAGCCACCCCAATGGCTGTAGAAACTAAGAAGAGAAAGGCTCCGGCAGTGCCTATGGGCGCTCCTTTGTCACTGGCCAAAATGATGGCCAATAATGCTAAAACAAAGAAGCCCAAAAGGGCACAGATGGTCCATACTCTCTGGACCAACTCAATAGGCAGTATAGTTACGGTCATTGCGACACCCCTGAAAAATACAGATGCAGCAACCATGAGGCCTAAAGACTACACTATAATAGAGGTTGAGCTGGGGAAAAGAGACAAGCAAGGAGAGCTTGACTTACTAAAAGAGGATACCAAGGCTATAGAGGCTCGGTATGCAAAACAAGGCCAGAAGTTGCAAGAGGAAAGAGAAAAAAACACCAATCTCCTCACACTTCTAGCAGAACTAACACAACCTTTGGCTGAAGTCCACCTTGAAACCCCTTCTTCTAGATTGTCACTTGCACAAGGTGACGTGGGCTCATTGCGCTTGATAAAGAAAAAGGTGCAAGCAGTGGATGGGTGGGCAGTGGGAAAAATAATGATGATGAGAGAATTTTTGGCGATGTCCCTCCTGGACTTTTACAGGGTAGATCTCATGCTTAGCCATGCAAGAAGCTCCGCTTCGGTATGGTAGTTAGACTTAGAGAAATATGAAAAATGGAAGGCTGGGTTGGAGGAGATTTGCACCATTGGTGAAGAGGTTGCCATAGAATCTGGAATTTTGGGAGAAGAATTGTATGATTCCCTCCAGGTCCAGTACTCCAGACTTGCCCTCAAAATTGAGGTTTGCAAGGAACTGGTTAAGACCTTAGAAGAGAAATTGACAGCTGCCCAATATCCCTTGGATTTATTCAAAATAGTTGTGGTTGGGGTATCATAAGTTGATCCCTTCACCATCGAAATGTGTACCCCAGAGGACTATGTCCTCAGTAATTTTTATGAAAGGATGGAATCCCTGTATCCACCGGGTGGAGATTTTGATCAAGGAAAGTTGTCCCGGTTGTCAAAGACTATGATTCGGTCGCATGACACCATCAAGATGGTGAACAAATTCTGGAATAGGGCTGGAGAGGTTGAGGAGGCAATGGAGGCTATTTGTAGAAGATGGGATAACATCCGGAGCATAGATGAGGAGAGCATTAGTGATGCAGAGGATAGAGTGATGAACCAAGAAACAACCCAAAATGTGCAAAAATGTATAAGTGCTCCAAGTGACCCTTCTAGGCCTTGACTGGTAAATTCCACAAACAATAAACTCTAGGATGTTTTAAGGCCCCAATAGGTTTGTTCTAGTCTATCTAACATGTTCCAAGCATCACCTTTGAGTTTCAACACCTTTTAAGAAAAAATGCATACTAGG
>MU224972.1:2098054-2111342 GCA_018584345.1 Thuja plicata | reverse complement strand
CTAATTACATAGTTTTTCATAATTTCCCTCCAAAACCAAACTAACCGTTGGTATTTGAAAATTTAAACTAAAACTCTTTATTAAATATCTAAATCTAATCCCCCTTTATTTATAATGGATCCAACATAGATCAAATGCCTTAATCAAAGGACTTATGTACTCCTAGGACCCCTACCAATCCTAGATCTATGAAATTCATAATTTGGTCCTACAGTCCTATTAGGACCATTAGGACATTTTACAATTTTGTTCACATTATTACAATCAAATGCCATTATAGGCCTTAAAACATTATAATTGAGTCCCTTGGACCCCTGAGAGATCCCACCATGCATCCTTGGTGTCATTATGGTCTTCATGTCTTTGGGTGCTCCTGCACCAATTAGCCAAGCGTTATAAGCTTGGGAGAAAATATAAGTCAATAAAGTTCTCCAGATCTGGGAGAATTTGGCCCAACATCATATTTTGTATTCTTTATTCTTTTGGAATGTAAGTTCCTAGATCCCGGAGTTTCAAATCCCACATTTTTGAATTCTTCATGTGACCTGTGTCTCGGATCCCAATGCCAACCGGTCACTTTCAGGACAATGGAGGTTGTCATAAGGTGGGTAACTACAATAAAGAATGTTAGCTCGATGGGAGGTTTCTAATAGGTGGTCTTCCCAAGGTGCCACTTTAGAGATACACTTGGCACATCAGAGATAGGGCACCACTTTCCCATTTATGAGGCATGTAGCCTCGATCCCTGGGGGATCAAATTTCTTCTTTCTCCTTCTCGGCTCTCATCTTGAGGCTGATTCTTCCAATCCATCTTTCTTGTCTTATTCTTCTAACATGTCAGGCCTTTTCATCTCAAGGCTTTTTGTAATGTGGTGCAGGTAGTACTGGACATCGGATAATGTATTTTATTGTAAAAATGTAAAATAAGTTAGGGTTAGGGTTATGACAAAAGATGTGTATAAATAATAAGTCTAACCTCATTCCAAGGGTCGGCAAAATTGATGATTTTGCAGTCCACAGTTAATAGTAAAGCAATTTCTCTCATTTCCTAGTTGCAGAGCTCAATGCTCCATAGTTTTAAGCTTTTAGTAGTTAAATTCTCCCTGGGAGTTATCATTGTACCAAGCACCAGTGCTTATTGGAAGGATGTTAATGAAGAAGAAAGGGTTCTCTCAATGATGTTGTTGGCACTCTGTCTTCTAGGTTGATGGTATTTTTATGCTTTATGTTCTTTGTGTCCTTTTCTCTAATGCTTAAAGTAGATTAATGACCTCCTTTCTTTGCTACTGATAAAATATAAGATGATGGTTGTATATTTCTTCGGTATTTAGTGTAGTGTGTTGGAGCATTGTTGATGTTTTGAATGTTTAGCATAACTATAGGTAGACGAAATCTTTCTAACCTTGCAAGATATTTTTAAGTTTATTTGTTAAGTAAAAGCATGCTTGGAGAAAACCCCACTCACCTGAATCCCCAGAGTTGACGAGTTGAAGATAACCAGTTACCCCCCTCGAAAAATAGTCACATCTCCCAACCAAGCCCCACACTATCAAGACCCAACTCTCATGTGCTTGGAGGCCCAAGGAATCTCATTTCCCCGGACAACCTTTATAGGCAAAGTTGGCCGTTACCCCAGTACTCGGTGACAACTTACACTTGTTGGTGGACCCAGTCACAATGTCCCATCAACACCAACCTCTTGAGAATACATCAACATAATAGGCACATTGTCAACCAACAAACACTAAGTTGACAAGAATGAAAACATCATAACCGATCAACCTATCATCAGAGATGCATCAAACACATACCATAACATATTCAAATTTATCTCTGCATCAGTAATGCCAAAAATGGTGTGGCTTCGATGGGGGTTCTGATTGATGTGTAATATGCCCATAAGGTGGGATTAAGTTGTATGTGCCAATCATAGCCAACTTCATTGACTTTATTTTTGAGAATATTTCAGTATGGTTTTATTAGAAGCATCAGCTTGACCATTTCCTTGGGGGGTAATAGATGGTGGAGAAATGCTGTTTGATATGTAATTTTTCACATTGCTCATCTATATATTTATTTTTGATTTGTGGCCCATTATCCATGACAATGGATATGGGGATTCCATATCTGCATATTATATAACTCATAAAAAACATAGATATCTACTTTCCTATGGCTATGATTAGTGAAACAACTTCATTCCATTTGGTAAAATATTATATGGTTGTGATAATAAACTTACGATTGTTAGAGGATGAGGGAGGATATTTCCCACTAGGTTGAGTCCCCATTGACACAATGACCATGGAGTTGTTAGAGGATGAAGCTCTTGTGTAGGTATGTGTATGAGACTCCCATGCATTTGACACTTCTTGCATTTTTGAAAAAAATGAAAGGAATCTCTCTCCATGGTTGGGGAATAGTATCCCTTATGCATGAGATTTTTATCTAAAGCAAGACCACTCAAGTGTGTTCCATAGATACTTTTGGGTACTTATCTTAATGAAGTTCAATATTTTTCATGCTCAAGACATCTTAGGAGAGTATGATCAAGACCTTGTTGATATAGGGTATCAACAATCAAGGTATAATGTGATAATTGACAAAAGAAGGTTCATTTTTGGTTATTGGATAATTCAGGCGATAGAGTATTCTCCTTAAGGTATGTATAAATATTTTGGTACAGAGGAGAATCTTGTCCAAAAATGTGATATATAATGCTAGTATCAGTATCATCATACATGGGATAAGACAATGGTTCCACTAAAAACTCATAACGAGCCTAATTTTTCTCAATATTAAGAAGTGATGCAATTGAATCCATAGCATCAACAAATTTATTATCTTGGCATTATATCTTCTCAAATGTTATCTCAGCAAAGTATTTCTTAAAGTCATCTATCCTATGCTTGGATGACATTAACTTTCATATTTTGTTTGATATTCATCATTGACTTTATTGATAACTAAACTGTGAATCTCCATACACACTGAGCTCTATAATTTTCCATTGTAGTGTCATTTTTAACCTAGTGAGCAACGCTTCATATTTTTCCATATTATTAGTACAAGGAAACAAAAAGTGACATGATTTTGTAATGATGCAACTTTGTTGTGTGAAAAACAAAATGCCATCTCCTGATCCATGCTAGGTATAAGATCCATCAAAATAAAGTTTCCCTATTTGGGTAGTCACTATCAAGATTGCTTCATCTGGAAAGTCTGATTATAATGGATGTTAATCTTGTAAAGGTGCATCTACTAACTGATATGAAATAATTTATCCTTTTATGACTTTCCTATCAATATACACTATCTAGAATTCACTCAAAACCATCACCCACTTTCTAATCTTCTTGTTAATGTCATTTTATTGAGAAGATACTTTAATAGATCTATCTTTTCTATGAGCTTGACTAAAGGAGTGAGCACACAATACCATAATTTTTGTGAAGAAAAAACTATTGCAAGATATGCATGCTCAATAGGTGTGTAATTTATCTTATATCCAACTAATGTTCAATTAATATAGTATATTTCTCTTTCTTTGCCTTCATGATCTTGTTGTGCTAATAAGGCTCCTAAAGATACTTTTGTTTCTGATATATAAATAAAGAGTTCTTTTCCCAAAATTAGTGACAATCAACTTAGTGGATTTTCTAGATATTGTTTGATTTGATTAAATCTTCTTCACATGTAGCATCCCACTTATATGGTACATGTTTATGCAATAGGTGAGTAAATGGATGGATTATGTCTACTAATTCAGAGATGAATCTTCTTATTTATTGTAATATTCCATGTAAGGATCTTAATTGAATAATATTTTAGGTGATGATATTTCCATAATATATTTTACTTTTACCAGATTCACCTCTATTCCTTTAGCAAAAACTATGTAACCCAAAAAGTCCCGTAACACCAAATGCACACTTCTTGGGATTGATACATATATTAAATTTTTCCATTATTATAAAAATATTATCTATCACCTTTAGATGATCTCTCCTTGTCAATTAATTTTCCAAAATATCATCCACACAGTCCTCCATTACTGTATGCATCATGTCATGGAAGATAGTTGTCATGGCCCTCTAGTATGTTGCACATGCATTATTTAATCTAAAAGAAATCACATTCCAAATGTATGTACCCCAAGGACAAGTGGAAGTGGTATTTTTTTAATCTTCTAGAGCTATCTTTATTTGGTTGTATCCAGAGAACCCACCCAATAAGGATAACATTTGATGTCCCATTGTCAGATCTACAAGATGAATGGTCTTTTGGTTTTCTTCTATTCCAATGTTCACTGGTATTGTTGGCTCCGTCAAAATTTTTGATTTCTCTCAATATATGTAGTTGGGAATAATATCAAGCCTTTCATCCTTCGGTGCCTCTAAGAGGTTTTCACCATTGGACGTGTCCTTTCTTTTTTACTTTTTCATGATCTAATACTACCACTATGCGGTTTTAACTATTAGATCAATATTTTATTTTGATATTTTTATGACTCAAAGGATTGGAAGTCTCACCGAAATAGGCCATGTAATTGAGTTCTATAGGGAACTATGCATTATGATCCCCTAATGGTAAATGTTCTTTGATTCCTAGGTAATAAATAATTGCATCATCATTGTGTAAGGTATCTAATTTAGGCATGTCAGCTGAATCCCAATCTATAAGTTTAGGGTTTACAAGTGATAAATCATCATTAGGATCATTTTTTAAAGTGATAATGGTAAGGATTTAAAAGTTATCAATATTTAAAATATTATTGACAAGGTCTATTTCCATACTCTCCTTATAATTATCTCTTACATTCAAACTCTCACTTTCCTCTTGGTCTTCACATTTCATATCATGTAAAATAAAATATAATAGTCTTGACCTTGAACTTTCTCCCTCATGATATGTACTACTATAGGTCTTGATCATGTCAATGTAATTATCTTATATTATGATTGAGATATCATCTCATTAATATTAATTTGAACTAGTATCACTATCCTCATGCTCACCTTTGATTTGATTAACAAGCTCAATTTTTTCTATCTAATTTCCCTTGTCCTTATAGCCTAGTCCTTTGGTATTTCCTTTGGGAATTAAAAAAGTATATATTGGTTCTAGTATTCCTTGTTTTATAATCCCTAGGGGTCCCTTTCCATCATACCCTATTATTTTCATGATAGTGAATCATTTTCCATATTGATCAATTGGAAAGTTTATGTGATGTGTAGATTCATTGTTTTTTTCTCTATAGATCCATTGTTTGATACTTTTCTCCTCTATTTTATTGGACAATGTTCCTCCATTGATAAAGGTACCATCAATAATCTTGGAGGGGACCTTTAAATTATACTTACATGCAAATAATATTCCATAAGGATTTAGTGATAATGGTAGTTCAATTATACATAAAGTTTATCCTATGGAGTATTCCCTTATGCCTTTGTATTTGATATCAATCTTAAAACTAGAAGACTTGGATGTGGATGTTATATTACTCAAATCTAGTTTAGGAGTAGAGGATTATTCTCTATTATGAGATACAACTGATTCTAGTGTGGGATTGATTGTATTGCAATACTAGAACGGATTAGGATACCCTTGGGTTTTAATCTCTTGGACCTTATAAGGAAAATTTAGGAATTGGTGATAAGTTTATGGTACAACTTGCATCAAGCAGATCTAAGGCCTTCCCAAAAGAATATTGTATGTGAGCTCCATGTATAATACTTGTCAAATCATATCTTTGACTACATGTCCAACTCTTATTGGTAACACTATAGATCCTTTAGAAGCTCTTTCATCTTCATCATATAATTTTATGGTAATCTTCTTTTTTGAATCAAGTGCATGTTCTAAAAATCCCAAGGCAAGGAATAATTTAAAAGTAAATGTATTCATACCAACTCCCCCATCTATAAGAACTCTTTTTTATTTTATGGTTTTGGATGAGAAATTCTATGTGAAGAGGTGCATTATGAAGTTGGTTTATTGCAAGGTCACTATTCTCAGTAAATGAGAGGAAATGTGGAGTAGTAAGATGTCCCACCATAGCTTGGAATTGTGTGTGGTCTAGATATGTAGGAACATTGGTTTCTAGTAAGGATTTTTCTAATATATCTTTATGGGCTGGTGAGAGATGCAAAAGCTATAGAATGTATATTTGCGATAGAGTCTTCTTCAATTGGTCTAAGATATTGTACTAATTTGATAAATTTGAGTAAGACTTAGGAAATTTGGATTTTGTAGGGACACATGAAGATTTGGAAGGCACTCCTTGCAATGTAACCTTGGCTTGACTATGGGTTGTAGCATTGATATGCCTGTACTCTTCTATTTACTTAATAGTTATTATATTGGTACATGAGTCATATGCAAATATACGATTAATGTACTCATATGATACCTTTGTATAATTAGCCTTGTTGCCCTCATTGGTATTAGAGGCACTCCCCTTCTCATAGTTAGGAAGTGGATCCTTGAATTCTTTATGTGCTTGATTGGATGTATGTCCTTCAAAAATTATCTCTTCTTTATCAATAAAATATTTGGATCACATTCTAAAGTGTTTGGCAATCATTGGTCTTATGTCCCTTACTTCTATGATACTCACAATAGTCAGTGTATCTCCATCATGAAGATTTCATCCTAGGTTCATAATCCCTTAGTTCATTAAGTGTTATGAGCTTATTGACAATAAGTTTCCTTAAAGTGTATTAAAGGGTTTCACCCAATGCCATGAATTATCTTCTTCTAGCTACATATGGTCTTCTTTGTCTTGATTTCTCATTGCCTTGATTGTTTGAATTGATTGAATTTTTTGGTTGAGAATTTGTTTATTGACACGATAAAATGGAGATAGGTTGAGATGGCTTGAAATTATTATTATCCACAACACCATCACTAACAACATTCTTATGCTTATTCCAAAACCTTGATTTATCATTGTTAGTGTTGTTGTTTTATTTGTTTGAATTGGAAGTACCTACCCCATCTTTGTTGTATAGTTTGAGGTCTCCTTTCTTGACCAAAGCTTTCTAAATTTTAATTCCATTTTCTGTAAGCTTGTTGAAATTAGGACATTGAATTTGAGACCTATATCTTATCTTAATATTCAAGTTATGCATAAAAATATCCATCTTTTCTTGTTCTAGTATTTTATGTGGATATTTTCCAAAAAGTTACCTCCATTTTTGTAAGAAGGTGAGGAAAGATTCCCCATTCTTTTGTCTTGTATTGCAAAGATCTAGCATAGTTACCTCATGTTTTATGTTATAAGTGTATTGTGTGACAAAGTTTCCAACTAGATCACTAAAGGATTTAATGCTAGGTACAACCATTCTATAGCTTTTCCTCCCAAGATTCATGGAAATATTTTCATCAAATAGGTTTCATTGTGATTAACCTCAATACAAGAGACAAAAAATTCTCTAGAACATGGTATTGAGGATCTGTATTCCCTTTATACTTATCAAATTTTGGAACTTCAAAATGTAGAGGAAATGGTATCATTGGTAGACTATTGTCAAATGGATATGGACAAATATCCTCCAAGGAATATCTCTTTGTTGATGATCTAGTTTGATATCTAAAATTTGTTGTTACAAAATTTAGATCTGTTGTGTTAGAGCTTCCAAGGGAGTGCTTTCTTCTTATTTTCCTTGTTTTTTGGGTTGTTCTTTGTCTTCCATAGTAGGAGATTCTTTCAATATGGAGACATCAAAATTTGAATGCAATTTTACTCATTGTTGTACAAGCATGATGAAATATTTTTCACATGTTCATATATCCATGTTCATAATCTCTATATATCCATGTTCATCATCTCTATATCCTTCCATTGCTTCTTGTTCTTCCTTTTCTCTTTTTTTTGGGCCCTTGTTTGACATACCATGCAAAATGTGTTGGGGTATATTGGATGAAACCCTATGCAAATAAAGGTGTAAGTGAAATTGGATTAATACTAAGATCTCCCAAGTACCAATTTTGAAATTCTTGGTTGATTAGGACAATCTTGAAAGTTAATTCTTTAGGATATTGTGACCTCTCTATGATGTGACTAAAGAAATCAAGGTATATTTAGATAAGTTTCTTGGTTAAGGATGATAAATCCTTATATGAAAATTTCTAATATCTTTGTTCAAGGTATTTGATCTTATCAAGCACTAGGGAAATATGTTGTATTGCAATGATATGGATGTAAGTATGGATATTGGATGTAAAACTTGGTAAGTATGTGTTCAAACTATGTCAAAAGGGTCCAAGACTTGTTCTACTGATTGTGAAACAAGAAGTTAACCAAAATGGGTATCCAAAGATGTAATTATTAGTTTCCAAATATTTTATCTTCTATCCTCTATCACATATGCATAGGAATGTAGGTGCATAACAAAGATACAAATACACAAAAGAGAATTTTAAATGCACAAGACAAAGTGATAAATGCAAAAAAATAAACATTGTAAGTGCATGAATGATTGGTGAATGCACACCTCTATTATTTTGTTTAAATTTGTAATTTTTCTTTTTGTTTTTCTAATTTTATTTTTTATTTTTGGTATTTTCAATTGTTTTTACAAGAAAAATACACACAAAATGTAGACACAAACATTATTTTTCCTAAATTTTTAAAACTTAAACATGTTACAAACACATGTAAAGCCTAGGCTAGGATAATATTATACTTGAAAAATCCCCTTGAAATAAAATACCACATTCATTTGGATAGATAGGTGCTTGGAGGCAATGGCTCCCCCTTACTTGGCACTCACTTCTTGGGTGCACCAAGAATCAAGTTTAAAAAGACCCAAAAATCTTAGAAAACTTTCTATCTAAAGTTGAATGGTACATGAGGGTATCTTTGGGATGCATGCATCATAATCCTTGCATCAACAAGTGGATGGATTTGGGGTACTAACACAAAGTGTCTTTTAGTAAGGGCATCTATTCGAGAGACTATACTTGTGGTAGATTAGGCACAATAAGGGGATTTCCCAGCCTACAAAAGTTACATTCTATAGGTTTCAATGCACCACACAAGTAACAAAAACAATTTTATATATAGAGGCTCAAAAGGGCTTGGCCTTAGCCTGTTACCACTTGGGTTGTTCCCTCTTAGTCAGCCTTAACAAATTATTGGAAGGAAGATCGTCTTGTCACTCCCACCTGAGTTATTATGTTGTGATTAGCTATTCCAAAGTCATATTGTTAATAAGGGACAATTGGTAAATTGCAAAGAGAGAGTCGAAAAAGAAATATAGACATGCATCGAGAAGAGACATGCATTGAGAAGAGACATGCATCAGAAAGAGACATGCACCAAGAAGAGACACGCACCAAACAGAGACATGCACCGAGAAAAGATAGTTACCAAGCGAGTCAATTACCAAGGGAGTAAGTCACCAAGAAGTGATAGTTACCAAACCAAGCACACTATATCACCGAGAAAGAACAAAGCATGTTACTGAGTTTCACAAAGCCAACATAATCATTTAATGTAGATACATTGAATCTTGACACTAAGCACTAGATGTTTTACAGAACCCAAGGTGAACATTAGAACATTGGGATTACAAAAAGTAGATTATACATGATCACGAGGTAGATCCACCAATAAAAAATAAAGAAGGAATAATTCATTGGAACTGTAACCAATTTTGCACCACTTAATCTCCACTATTGAGACAAGAAGCCCTAGATCTTTGTTAACCACATGTAAGTCATATAAAATATCAGAGAAATAGAATACAAAAGAAGATGAGAAGATGTGTTTGAAGTGAAGTTAATAATTGAAGGAGATATATGCAGAGTAAAATGGATCTTAAGTTATTCAGCTACCGAATACAATTTGAGGTAACAAAGTCAGTGAGCACAATGAGTCTTGACAACATTTGATTGATGAATTTACACAGACATTTTGTAATAAGTTTTGTTGTAGTAGGAGTAGTACAAATCCCATTACTGGGTAGGCCCTAACATGTCTTATATTGTAAATCCTTTAACATGGTACATCTCTCAGATTAGAGATTGTAAAATCCTTTCATAAGGTAGACTAAATAAGTCTTATTATACTACTAACAGGGTGAGCTATCAAAAATATCTAACATTTTAGCTCTAACCGAGCACCATTTTTTATACAATAGTGAAGGTTGTGGGTTTCATCCCCACCACATTTTATTTCTCTAATAAAGGATTTTGTGTGACCAAAAATCTTGGTGTTATGATTTGTGTTTACAAGTTTTAGTTTATATGTTGTACTTTAACTACTTGCAATGTATTCAGTTTGGTAAATGATCAGATTGTAGGTTTAAAAGTTTTATTGGTACTGTAAGATATATATTTAGGGGTAAGGAGATGATTATTAGTTAATAAGGTAAGGGGGTTGATTTATTAATTGTTATTTGTGTTGATTTCCTTAACCCTACTTTATACTTACTTGAATTTAATTGATTGTGTATTGCAATTGTGATTAGGGAGAAGATAAGATGTTCCTCTTTTATTCCCAAATGCACAAATGGAAGATCCAAGTTGATCAACCCAAAAGAAGGGCCAATGTACAAATGAATCAACTATTTGGAAAGGAGAATAACAAGAAGGGAATCTTAAATTCTATTAATTATATGTATAGATATGATATATGACACTAATTGAAGAAATAGGAGAAATGCATTAAACTTGAAATATTGTAGATCAAAGAATGATGTTTTCTGAGGTCTGTAGACTGTTTCTAGAAAAACTAATAGTTGATCCCGAACTGGAATATAGAGACAAACAAAACCCAAAAATCTTTTTCTGTTCTATTGTCATCTTATGAAAAAGGTCAACCTTGACCCACAAATGTCAACCCTGACCCAATAATGTTGACCCTGACTTGCACAGGTCTGATAGAGAATCTGTTCGCGCCATCCGAAAGAAAGTTGAAAAGGGTATCCAAATCTGGTCTTAAATCTGCTATTCTAAACCTATACCTACAAGAAAAATAGGATTTTTTGTTGTGGGGGAGGGGTTTGCCTTGGTCAAACCCCGATTTTGGAATTAACCTCAAATATATGTAACTAAAATTGCAGAAATAAACAAAGTAAATGCTTAACTTCACCTTGCTTGTAAAAGTCCTTGTGGTGGATTTGAATCCTTGGATCCACAAGTATGCTTCAAAATGTGGAATTTAGAAAGGTAGGATGTCTTCAATCTCTTGCTTGTAGATCTCCAACACCAAGTCTTGAATGGGTTCTTGAATTTGGAATAAGCTTGGAAGAAGGTGGATGAAGAGATCACCAAAAGGGCACTATGTGGCTTGAATCTTTTAGTGGCCTCCAATGGATCTCCTTCATGAAAATGGATGCTTGAATGGATGAATTCTTACTTGAAATCTTTCTTGATGATGTTTCTCAATATCTCAAGGATGCATAGGCTTCAATATAGGACTTCCTTTCTCAATATCACTTAGAGAAAATGAGGGGAGAAAGGCTCTCTTTTATACGAAACTAGGGCACAATCTTCTAAGGAGGCCAACATAGGAGAATTAAATTTATATTAAAGCCTTTACCCCTAGGAGAGGACCTATATTAAATATAATTTAGAAATCGACACTTTGGAACCCAAAACAGTCAACCCGGAAGCGGGAAAATACTTTTTGCAAAGACCGACATCCAAAACTGTGAGACTCTGGGATCTGAAACCTAGGTCAAGGTTGAGGTCAACCTTGACCTAGGTTAGGGTCAAGGTCGACATAGACCTAAAAGGTTGACCCTGACCCTGAAGCCCAGAATCACCAATCTGTAGTCCAGAATGTAGAAATCAGGCTAAATAGGAGTGGAAAGAGGGACAAAATAGGGGGGAAGCCATGTCAAGATCAAGAACCCATTCAAGGCACTTGCCATGACCCAAAACCACTTAATCAAAAGGCTAAACAATTCTAAAATGGAAGTGCTTCCATTTTATGACTATACATTTAGCCCCCACTTTAGCAAGAGTATGAGCTCAACACAAACTCTTGGTAACGGAGAATATACAGAAAAGACAATTTTATTGGAACCAAAAGGGATAAAGAAACCCTCAAGCCCCCAAGGGACTTAAGTCTTTATCAACCCTAAGATCATGATAAGAGAGACATCACTTAGTTAAGGAGAAAGAGAAAAGGGTGTGATTATCTCGCCCAATGAGAACTTATGTCTCACTGTGAACCACACAAAAAGCGTAACTAGAAAGATGAAGTTGAACTACCTAGTGAATGTGGCTACTCACTAGTCAACCCATCAGGGAGATTGGTTCTTAAAGGGATCAAAACTTTGTAAATTTAAAATTGGTGAGATCAAGAGATCCATGTAAATTTAAACTAGAGGGATCAAGAGATCCTTAAAAAGTAAAAATGACCATCCTTTAAGGATTAGTTTCTTTTAATCCATAAAGGGAAAATTTTTAAGTCTTGAAAACTATTTTGAACATGTGTGTGTGCAAAAAGTGAGTAGAGTGTATGCCCCCATGTTAAAGTCATTGCTAACACTTTAACATGAGCAATGGTTTTAAAGGAAACATCAACAACTCTACAGATTACGTTTCCACTACAAGATGCCCCCAAAGGAAGAAAAATCAAGGGAAATAAAACATAAACATACATAAGAACACAAGAGGGATCTACCTAATGTGGGGTCAGTATGATCATAAGATAACATGTACATAGAAATATAATATTATTGCAAATAAATTGACATAATTCCCCAAAGAAAGTAGAACTACAATCACAAAGGAGGAAAGAAACTTAAGAATTATGAAGAGGAATCTTTTCGGACCACAACCTGGAGACCAAAAAGAATTAGTGCTACCATGTCACATATCCAAGTAGATTGTACAAGGAAAATAGTTACAAACAATAGAAAAAGTATGACATAACATGAAACACCATATAGAAGAATGTAGATACATATAGAAGAATTGAACAATAGTTTTGATTCCTTTATCACCTTGCACCAACAAAGTAACAAGGGTCATATAAAATAATCTAACAAACATTTAGAAAAACATATTACGGGGGAAGCATAGTACAACATAAAAATACAAAAAGGGCTACCATAAAGGATGAGCCAATCAAGCATGTTGTCAACCCTCCCCATCTTGGTTTATGTTATTTAGGGTAGGTGGGCAAATCGCAAGAGGGAATATATCCAATATAGTAGGAATGATAGCCAGCTCCAAACAAGGATCCTCTTGAGAATCACAATGCTCATTACTAGGTGTAATTGTTAATTGAGTTGAAAGCATATGAGGTAAATCATTATCAAGATCA
>MU224972.1:2066511-2077780 GCA_018584345.1 Thuja plicata | reverse complement strand
GAATTGCACTTTCATATTGCATCTAGCATAGAATTGCATTTTCATATTGCATCTAGCATAGGATTGCATTTTCATTCTAGACTTGCATTGTGGCAGCAATTCGGTGTTCTCTTCTTTGCATTCTCCTTGGTTCATACATAGGGGAGTTCTTCCTTAGAGTCTTGGTTTCATCATGACTGACCAAGTGTTTGATCCTCGCTCTCTATCTTCAGCTATATGCTCAACCCATTTTTGGGATAGAAATCAAAATCTGACACTTCTATATAGCTCAAAATCGCATTTTAAATTTTTTGGGACCGATGCGATCAGACACTTGTGCAGTCAACTTTATGATGTCGCTTTCTTGTTAGAATCATATCATATCATCATTTTCTAAAATCTTTGACTTTTTCCCTTAAAAGTCAACTCTGGTCAACTCTAGTCAAACTTGGTCAACCAGACCTTGAAATCACTCAAAATTGATTCTGAATCTTCTAAATTCTTTCTTAATCTATTCTGAGTTCTTCTTGATCTCTGACTCAACATCTATTGGTGATTTTTCACTCTCCATCATCATTATGGAGTGTCATCTTTCTATTTCACTCCCGAGGGGGTAGGATGATTACATCATTGAACCTATTTCAATCAATCTGATCTGATTTTCAAAAGTTCTCATCACTTGGGGCATGTTTAGTTTTTCATACCTGACAGTTAAAATTGGATACTCCACAATCAATAAGGGCATCTTTGTTCCTTACATCTTGTCATCTTTTAAGTATCTGAGCAATCTAACTCAAATTCTTGAGGATCAAGCTCCGTTCTAGAGATGGTTCTTGAAAACTATCTTTTTGGGATAGGTATCGGGGAAATTTAACCCTGACTCCTGATAATCAAGCTCTGTTCTGGAGATAATTCTAAAACCTCTATTTACTATCTTTTGAGACAGGTATTGGGGCAATCTAACCCTGACTCCTGAAGGTTAAGCCTCATTCTGGGGATAACCTTGTGAAAGATATCTATCTTTTGAGACAGGTATCGGGGCAATCTAACCCTGACTCCTGAAGGTTAAGCCTCATTTTGGGGATAACCTTGTGCAAGATATCCATCTTTTGAGACAGGTATCGGGGCAATCTAACCCTGACTCCTGAAGGTTAAGCCTCATTCTGGGGATAACCTTGTGAAAGATGTCAATCTGGCCAATGTCTGGGCAATCTAACCTAGATATTGGGAGACTAAGCTTCATTCTGGAGATAGTCCTAAAATCTCTATCTATCTTTTGAGATAGGTATTTGGGAAATCTAACCCTGACTCCTGAAGGTTAAGCCTCATTCTGGGGATAACCTTGTGAAAGATGTCAATCTGACCAGTGTCTTGGTAATCTAATCTAGATATTGGGAGACTAAGCTTTGTTCTGGAGATAGTCCTAAAGCACTATTTTACTATCTTTTGAGACAGGTATCGGGGCAATCTAACCCTGACTCCTGAAGGTTGAGCCTTGTTCTGGGGATAGCCTTGTGAAAGATATCTATCTAACTAGTGTCTTGGAAATCTAACATAGATATTGGGGGACTAAGCTTCATTCTGGAGATAGTCCTAAAATCTCTATTGATTATCTTGTTGGACAGGTATCGAGGAAATCTAACCCTGACTCCTGAAGGTTGAGCCTCATTCTGAGGACAGTCTTTTGAAAGATATCAATCTATTTAGGTATCAGGACATTCTAACCCAGATCCCTGAGGGTCAAGCATCATTCTGGAAATGACCCTCGGAAACTCTACTTGACCGGCATCTTGGCAACCTAACCTAGACTTCGGAGAGTCAAACTCTGTTCTGGAGATGGCTCTGAAATCTTTGCATCATCAATTTTCAAATCTATTCTTCTGTGCTTCAGGCATCAGACTATTCTTTGAATCAACATGCTGCTCGCACATCAATTCAAAGAGGGGAAAAATGTAACACCCCAAAATTGGCATCTTGCAACCCTAACAAATTTTGTTGCATTTGTCATTCTTCTAAATCATCAAAGTCCTATTGTACTAGGCAATTCTGAGTTTTGACTGACTCTACTTGACCGAAGTGTCAAATGTAGAAAATCCTAAATCTACATTAATCATACATTATATTTAATTCCTAAATACCAATTGGCTAAACAAACCTTATGATTGAATTAATTTAATTAATAAATTCCTAGCACTTTAGCTAAGACACATAAAAAGGAATTAAATAATATTTAATTATTAAGTAAATATCCTCATTTCAATAATTGAATTTAATTATTCAGATAATTGAGAAAAAGCAATTATGAGGTCATATTTATTTAATTAATTGAATATTCTCTCAAAAATCTTATCTCTGTTCAGAAATATAATCTTAAAATTAATTGTGCTTTAAAGAGAAAGAAAACAATTAAAATCAAATAAAATAGTTAAAATAAAAAAAAGAAAACGGTTAAAGCAAAGGGAAAAACAATTTATTATTTTCTTTTGAATAAAGCTTTCTATCTTAAACTGGCTTTTCTATCTATTTTATTTCAAAGAGGAAAGTTTCTATTCTGATCATCTCTGAGTCTATAAAAGAACTCTCATTCTCTCATTCAAAATGCCTGATTACCCCACTCACTTTTGCATTGTTAGAATACTGAATTATTGTCTCATTTTCTTGCTAATCTCATATAGAATAATTTCATATTGCAATAAGATAGTTTCAATTTCTAGAATAGTTGCATTGAAAATCATGTCTTAGATTATCTTACATCTTTCAAATTCTTAGTATAATCTTGCATTGTATTTCATCCATCATGATAAATCCTTCGTTCCTAGATTGGTCCATGGTTGTGAGACTCTCATTCTGAGAGCAATTTCAAAAACCCCATCTGGATAGAAGGCAACAGGTCGAATCATGCAGGAAGACAGGATGAATAATCTCATATTCAGTCTTGTGTGTACCTGGTGAAGAAGGACTATGTTGAAGTGTATGGTGAATTAACAAGGCCAAATTTACCACATACAACTGACACATGTATTATTAAGACTGTTGAGCCTAGGTTTTCTTGGATACAACCAATGGGATATGAAATAGATATTGATATTGCTTCACATCAAATTGAAGCTTTACTAGATAAGTCTGCTGACAAAAGAGAAAAACTCTATGGCACTTATGATGAAATGAAAGAGAGAATTAATCAAGAAATATTAATGCCCAAAGCATAGAAGAAATCAAGTAAAATGATTGCTGATTTGACTAATAATCTTAGAGTTAATTCTAAGGAAGATAATAAAGAGTTATCTATTGAGAAAGAGAAGAAGTCACAAGTGATGAAAGCATAGAATATTGGAGTTAATTCTAAGGAAGATATTGAAGAGCCATCTGTTGAGAAAGAGAAGAAACTACAAGTGATGAAAGCATCACCAAGCGTCAGAGGTAAAAGGAGAACTACAAGATCTTCTGTTACACCGAGAGGATAGAAGAAACCCAAGGATGAACTACCAAAAACCCAAACTTATTTTAGAGGGAAGAAGACATCAAATAAACCAAAGATAAATTTGAAGCTAACACCAGATAGTGAGACTGATTCTAAATATTTAAGTAAATTCAAAGTTGTGGAAAAAAAACCCCTAGCACCAAGGAGTCTAGATGAAATGCTAGACACACTGAAGAAGTATGGAACATTCAAAGGAATGAGGTGTGCAAAATACAATACATAGAGTGAAGAGAACAAGGTAAAAATTGAAGATGCAATTGTTTACACCTTACATAAATTTAGATACAAACCACTTGAATTTGTAAAATTTTTACCTATTGAGTTATATAAAAGGATAGACGCAAGATGGAAGTATGCAATGAATGCTGAGAAATAAATGAGAGAGAGAGAGAGATCTCTAGTACTAACTATACCAGGATTATCTGTAGCTAAAATTGAAGAGACATTAAAAAAATATTCTAAATGATTCCTTATAAAAGGAAGATCTTTAAGGATTATGATAGGAGAATTAGAGTCAGTACAATTAGAAATCGATGATAAATGGAGAGAAATTTTTAACATCAATGTAACTAAATCAGAATAAGAATAAGAAAAGGAAAATACAACTGATGAAATTGTGAAAGATGATCAAGGTAAGACTGATCCTTTTGATTTAACAATAGACACCGATGAAGTTATTATTGAAGATATTACTGACAAGGATCTGACAAATGAGATATCACAAGATGAATATGTTATGGTCACCAAGGTCATAGATACAGAACCAATGGATATAAATGATAAGACTACTATTGATACAATCCTACAACATGTACTATAAAAAGTACAAGACTATCCCACAAATCAAGGTGGTATTACTATAGTTGTTATAGATATAGAGGAGATGGCTACCAAACCCCCAAAGGAAACATAACATAATACAATTGAGGAGCCTAAGGATACCGAGACCACTAAGAAATAGAACATTGATTCAGTTACCTCCATCGATAATGTAGGACAAAAGCAAGCACAAGTAAATGACACACCTAAAGATCAAACAATAGAGACGACATATGAAGAAAATAAGGAAAATAAATAAGAATTAGAGAACATAAATGAAGAGAATAAGGAAGAGACACAAGAAAATAAGGAAGAGACACAAGAGAAGAAGAAACAGACAAAAGAGAAGAAGAAGGAGAAACATACTGAGATAGAAAAAGGAAATAAATAAGATAAGAATGAAACAATCATTATTGGCACTACCAAGACTACATCTGATGAATTAAAGACATCATGTTTCCCAAATCCTTTTACAACTAAAAGTATGCTAGTGAAGAAGAAGAAATCAAAGAAGAGGAAGCACATAGATATGAGCCAAATAATCGGCATACCCAAGGTAGACATATCCACTATGAGTCTTGATGAAATGTCAGAGTATGGAGAATTGCTGCAACTTAAGGCAATACAAGATAAATTATTTCAAAAGAAAAAGAAGACTGATGTATTAGAAAATGTTAAGGATGTACTAAAGTGATGACATGTAACTAATTGAATGTTTGAAGATGTTAATTTGATGATCATGCAAGGCATTAAATCAGTTAATGTATTGTATTTTCATTGATGTCAACTTGATATAATCTATATGGTCATAGAAATACTACCAAAGGATTCAAAGAACCGATGAATCAAAGGCTATGCTATCAGTAATGCATACAAGTAAAGTATTCACTAAGTGACTGCATACACCGATGGAGTGCACACTAATAGTTAGAGTAAATGAGAAAATTTGCAGTGTTACCTGATGAGCTAATGCACAACATTACCAACGAGCAGAGTTACAGTGTTTCTCAATGAGCAAAACACAGAGTAACCCGATAGAAAGAATTTGTGTTGCTCAAAGGAAAAGACAAAGGATGGAGATCCTGATGACAACTGAATTCACACTGACGTAACAGTCATTTATCACCGATGACTAACTGAAGTGTTGACCGATAGAACAAAGAGTTTAGAAAATGACAAAATGCTTAGTTGTCAAGAAGCTAAAGATAGAATTAACAGATACTTATCATTTTTTTAATCATCCAGATAAATCCAGAGATAAGTAATTGATTTAAATCTGATTTGTCTAGTTGGCAAGAAGATCTCTTTGAGATAAATCAGGAGTTTTCTTTAAATCTATTGGCAAGAATTCTGGAACACGCCAAGAATCAAGATAGCCAAGAAAAGAGAAAATCATGTCTTTATAGAGACAAACCTAATTCATTATGAAATGGGGAACTATGGGGTGAACAAAAGGAGAAGAGGAAAGAAGCTAAAGAAAATATAAAGGAGAAGAAAGTCTTCTTTCAGTCCTGATCAACAAGCTAAAGAAAGAGATAGATTTTGCAGACACCGATGAATAGTGAGACAAGCATCACAGAGCAGAATAGTGTGGAGAAAAGGTATAAGTGATTATATTGATCAGAGAGGTAATGGACTTACAATAGATCTAAAAATTTGCAAATGAGTTGTATGTATGAACAGATCATTAGTGTTTTAGTTTAACCATTGAAGCATAAAGCCTCTTAACCGAGAAGGACTTAAAAGTCTTTTACAATTGAGATACATCCCAAGGAGTATCAAAAGGTTTGATCAAAAAGTAGCATTGGATATGCCCGATACCTATTGATAGGCCAAGTGAGTGTTTGATCAAGGATGGTAGCATTAGATGCCAGATACTAGTTGACAAACTATTTCTAAATCCTCTAACAATTTCACACCTAACAATGTGTTTATAACCTTTAATAGGGTTGGCTCTTAACATGGCTCACTTCAGAAGAGTGAAAATCTAGGGTACCGGTCGCAGTGGTTTTTCCCTTAACAAGGTTTCCACGTTAAAAATCCATGTGTTATGTGTTTATGTTTTATTACTTTATTGTTTTACATTTCACATATGCAATTCTGGATTGATTGGTATACTCTGCATATTTACCGTGTTTCGGTAAATAGTTAACTGCTTATCCATAATCATATAGAAGAGAGATTTATAAAGCAATTCAACAAGTAGTAAATTGATAAAAGTAATTCAAGGCATTGATCTTGTAGGATAGAAGATAAGTTGAGACATAATCTATGGTTATAAGTTTTAAGGATTAATTTTTGAGGCCACTGATTCACCCCCCTCTCAGTTATTACTAACACTACAGGAGATTGTTCTAGATGCCACTGTTGATGAAATTGACAGTCTCATTAGTCAAGTAGAAGGATTGGTCATACAAGTCAAAAGAAACAAGTCACTACTGACTATATGATAAAGGTTTATGAGAAGAAGATGAAATTGCAAATGATTGAAACCATTTTGAACAACATTGCAATATATAAGGTATCACTTTTTGAGGCTTATACAGATATTGAGACTAAATTATCTCATATTCTTTTAATATTTTAGAAAATTTGTTCCATTTCCCAATTGACCAAGGATATAAGGTAGAAAGATGAGTCTGTTGAGACCGAGCAGATCGAGCAGCTGAAAAGTGTAACTACCAAGACCAACTCACTACAAGTTTACTACTCAAGGTTGAAAAATTTGATGGGACTGCAACAAGAGCTTAGACGAGAATAAAATAAGGTAAGGATGGAATTTCTTGCGCTGCAAGCACTTTTGATTCCTCACATTAAATCAATGCAAATGCATTTGAAGAAGGCCAAGGATTTGGTGAATACCCCCGATGGTAGTTCGCTAGACACCATCATTGGATTGGTAGCTGATGTTTTTGCTCATATTTTTTTACTTCACACATGTAAAGAAGCATGGGAGTCAGCCCTAGATGATGTAAAGAAGAGGTATGCACATTTTTTTTTTGTAATTTGACCAAAGGATAAGGATATATAAGTTTTTTTGGCATATTTGTCAAAAAAGAGGGATATATATGGATAGATATACATATGGGAGATATAGGTGTACAAATTTTGAGGAGTATCATCCCAAGGGTATTTTTGAGCTTTTTTTGGAAGTTTTGAAGATTTTGCAAAATTTTGACAACTTTGAAGTTTTTTTCAAAATGCAAAACTAATATCAAAGGGGGAGATTGTTACTCCTACCAAGTTATTATGTTATCATTAGTTATTCCAAAGTCATATTGTATATAAAGGATAGTTGGTAAAGTGCAAAGAGACAGTTAGAAAATTAATACAAACATGCACCAAGCAGAGACATGCACCGAGTAGAGACATACACCGAATAGAGTAATGCACAAAGAAAAGACAGTTACAGAGTGAGTCAAATAAGGATTGAGTAAGTCACCGAGTAGTGATAGTTACCGAATCGAGCACACTATGTCACCGGGCAAGAACATAGCATGTTACCGAGCTTCGCAAAGATGATACAATCATTCAATGTTGATACATTGAATCTGGACACCGAGCATTGAATGTTTTACAGATCCCAAGGTGAATGTTAGTTAGAACATTGAGATTACAAAAAGTAGATTATACATGATCACGAGGAAGATCCATCAATGAAAAATACAGAAGGAATAATGCATTGGAAGTGTAACCAATATTACACCACTTAATCTCCACCGTTGAGATAGGAAGCCCTAGATCTTTGTTAACCGCTTGGAATTAATATAAAATATCATAGAAACAGAATACAAAAGAAGATGAGAAGATGCATATGAAGTGAAGTTAAGAAGTGAAGGAGATATATTCATAGTAAAGAAGAGCTTAAGTTATTGAGCTACCAAATACAATTTGAGGTAACAAAGTCAGTGAGCACAATGAGTCTGAACAACCTTTGATTGATGCATTTACACAGACATTTTGTAATAAGTTTTTTTGTATTAGGAGTATTAAAAATCCCATTACTGGGTAGGCCCTAACATGTATTATATTGTAAATCCTTTTTTGGGATAATAGAAAGGTTGTGTACTGAGAGGAGAGGGGTGAATCAGTACCCTTAAAACTTTTATACAATTCTATTTAACCATTGTTCTATATTAACTGACTGAGTAGATTACATACATCAAATATATAGTATCACTTATGAAATGTAAATATATGTAAAGTAAATAATACACATACATGAAATTAAGTACTCATGACACTAGTATTTTGGTATCAAAGAAAAACCCTATTAGAAGGTAAAAAATGTGGTGGGGATGAGACCCACAAAACTTCACTACTATAGTAAATAAAGTAGCCTGCTAAAGCTTATAAAGAATGATCACTTCTTATGATCTTACCCTATTAGGAGTAACAATGAGATCGATTAGATCTACCGCATGTGGGGATTTTTCAACACAAGGTATGTGTGCACTCGGTTAAGACATTTACAATAAGATGGTTAAGCATACTCTGTTAAGAGATATTGGGGGTCTATTACAATTGTTAGAGAGTAATATAAGTTTGATCTGAAACATATACAATCTCAATATTTATGATATAGATCCATTAAGTGCATACAAAATGTATCACCTTAATGTGAATGATAATACATTTTTCTCTGTTATGCTCAGTAGACTTGCCTTAGTTCTAAAAATTTATTTTTGCAATGTAGTCTCTATCTTTAAATCCTTGTCTGATTCTTGATGTCTGTAGTATGACGGCTACTTGATCTTTTTTTTGATCGGTAAAAGGCCGAGGCCAATAATTTTATTAATAGCTAAACTTTTCAATTCTTACAAAGACTCCATTCTCTGTGGGCACTGGTAGAAAAGAATGGAGAAGAAAACCTCCAGTCTTGCCCGGGACCCTAGGTCCAGATTACAATTTACAAATATAACGACTGGGACCCTAGGTCTAGATTTCAAATTACAAATATAATGAGGGAATTCCCTCATTTACATAATAGATGAAGGCATACCTTCATAGAGTTACAATTGATACCAGTACTCTGAAAACCAAATTTGGTGTCCAATACCTAGTCTAGCTAAGGAGAGCCACTAGGTTGGCTATTTGCTAGTTGAATCCATGTCTTTTCCTTTGAATCTTGAGATTATATCTTTGGTGTTTATTACCTATCCTACATACACAATAACTTGGGAAACATATCTAATAATTTTGATAATGGTTAGAATTATCCCCTTTTAACAATTTTTAGTCCTTGATTCAATATTTTGAGACTACTCAATAAGAATATTCCAACCGTCTAAGAGCATAATAGTTAGGTTTTAAATGAAAATACTACAATCCAGTTGATTCCTCAAATGTATGTAATAAAATTCTTACCACAACCTGTGTTTTATCGCTATGTGTTTCTTAATCATATTATTTTTATTTTAAACCTTTCCCACTAAATCTACCAAAGGGAAAAAAGGGGAGTAAAGCACTTTCCTTGCATGAGCCAATTGGAACAATACTATCGCTAGATTAACATCCATCTTCTATTTCCTTGGGCTAGATCGGCTTTCACTATGTTGGTTAGACGATATTGTTTCCTTTTTGTAGAATAGTTTAAAAGCATACAATCTTTTTCAGTTTTGAATAAAACCATTTTATAATTGAAATGTTTTCCTTTCTATATTTATGCAGGGATATCCATATTTCTAAATTTATATAAGTGAATGTTGCTTTATGAGATTATGTCTCTTTATCTATGTGTAGTTATCTGGATCTAGGGTGGAGCAATGTTCTGCCTAATTACCATCCATGTTTCTTATATTATTTATTTTAACCCTGTCTAGTTCTTAGTAAGTTCAAAGATCCAGATAATAAAACTATCCATCTAAGATGAAGAGGGAAGGATATACACCACCATGCTCATTATTCATTCATCATTCATAGATAGAGATTCATATTCTACATTGTAATGTCTCCTTGGAAATGGTATGTCAATATTGGTGCTAAGGTTCGAATCTGATTCCCAGATTCCAACTTGATCTTCCAGAATGAAGGAGTCAATCTTATCTACTCCATCCGGGAGTTTAACATGAAAGAAATTATACAAGAAGTTAAGGTTTCTTCTAATGGTTGGAGTCCAGGCAACAAAGAGCTCCAAGTCATCAATTTGTAAGACTGGGAAAGCTGGAACTAGCTGGCCTCCTACCAACGATAAGTCATAGAAGCATGGTTTGGGTATAGATAAATCCTCCCTGATATTGGCTAAATCTTTATCTAAATTTCCCAGGTAGGAATTCTTGAACAATCTTCTGCATAAAATCCCCACCGGAATTTTTTCAGTGCTAGCTTGGAGGGCCGAGGCTATGAAAAGAGCTAGAATGTCAGAATTAACCCTGTGCTTATCAAAATTATTGAGGCATTCTCTACCCAAGATTCTCAGGATAGCCCTGATTATTAGATGATGAGACGAGAGTAGAACACTTTTTATCCTCATTCCCGATATTGATGTATTGAAGGCGATTTGGATCTGAGGGCCTCTTAGTTTAATGGGCATTGTCATTCTCATTTTGAAACTTTGGACCCACTTATCTTAAGAATTGCCCCTTTAGGGCTGAGTATCAGGAGAGTTACTATATATAATTGAGGCCATGCGGAGAGGAATCAACATCGATCCATCTTCTTTATTTTGGAAGGTTAATAGGGAGGGTATTTGGATGGGCAGAGTCCCATGTTAATTGCATGTTAAGTATATTTATGTTTAGGAAGATTTATAAGTTTTGAAGGCATCGTAACTTGTTTACCCTTGTCAGCTTAACCTAAGGCTGTCTAAAAAATGTTTTAATCTGTATAGTCATACCTGTTTAATTTACCCATTTATATAAAGAACTATGGTTATGTTAATGAATATATCTAAATATAAAAGTATATATATATGTATATATATATATATAAATAAATATATATATATATATAGAAATATATATACATATATATATATAAATATAAATATAT
>MU224972.1:1997450-2047451 GCA_018584345.1 Thuja plicata | reverse complement strand
AATTAATAAATGATGATGTCATCAGGGGTTTAGGGGAATATTAATAAATGAAATAAACTTATTTAATTCATTTAAAAACATAGGAATTAATTATTTAAACAATGAAATTGCTTTTCAATAATTAGAGAACTATAGCCATTTTAATTAAATTAAATAGGCTAGGGGAATGGGTTAATTGCAGGTGGGTATTTGATTTAGGGATTTATTTAATTCCTTTATAATTAAATACAATAGCCATGTTTGATTTTGATTTGATTTGATTGGTCGAAATTGATTTGAATTGTATGGCTATAATAGTTAATGTAAATTAGTGATAAAAATCACCTAGGATATTAAATTGATTAAAAGAATTATGCCAAGCAGTTTCAGGGTCGTTTGGACATAAATCAAGGGTATGATCACACTTAGGAAAAATAGGGTCCATAGTTGCGACAGACCAAATTTAGGTGGTTACAGGTATCACTGTACTCGATTAACTCTAGGCGTGATCAGTTCTCTTAGTTAACTCTGCACTTCAGTGAATATACCAACTATCCTATGAAGGCATTATATTTTTCCATTAGTATACTTAAGGAAAAATATGATCTGCACCATCGGTTTACTCTACACTGATAGACAGGGCACAACACTACCCAACGCCAAGGTTACCCAACAAACACTATTCAATAATATCCAATGACAAAAAGGTAAAGGAAACCTGATGAGTAACAATAGTACAACCCAAAGGAACAAAAAAGAGAGGCACTTGAAAAAAAAAGGGAACCTGATGAATAGTTCAACAAAGGAACACCGACAGACTTCAAGTTCAACTTGACAACCTAGAACCGATGGTCAGTTACATCCCATAAAATGTGGATCTGACTTTCCACGTCAGATAAATCACTAAAGTTGCGTTTATAGCTTCTTGATTTACTTTTAAATCCATTATTTGCAGAGGAAGAAATGTATTTATTTTTGTTTTAATTAGTTTTATTGATTTAAAATATGCAAACTAAAGATCAAGGTCAATTTGTAAACCTTGGATCTAAGAGTTAACATTGTAATGCGTGATTCCAATATAGGTCAAATAATTGTATAAATAGATGCTCAATCTATTGAGAATAGTAGTTTTTCAATGAAGATTGTAGCCACGGAGAGAATCTAGAGACTAGACAAGAGAATTCATGCAAAAGGACAAAAATATAATCAAATCAGTTTCAAGAATAGAACAGAGGCTACCGACGAGCAAAGAAAAGGTATTCATCAATCACTTAAGGTGATATTGTTATTCTGAGAGTTTTAATAGATTTGTAATCAGCAATTATAGATTGCATATAGTTAGGTCAACATTTGTACTCATTCTAAAAAGTGTAGTATGCATATGAAATCCTTTCAAGAAAGGTGGACTTAACAGTCTTATTGTAAATCTCATAAATGAGTGCACACTTAAATCAATGTTGCTAAAGCTCTTAATAGAGTAGATCTTAACAGGTCTCCACCTTAATACTCCTAAAAGGGTAGATCATCATAAGTGATCAAATTTTAAGCCTTAACTGGCTCCCTTCCATTATGCAGATAGTGAAGTTTTGTGGGTGCCATCCCCACCGTAGTTTTTACTTCCTAACAGGAGTTTTCTGCGATACTAATATCTTGTGTTTTGTGTTTCTTATTTTTATGAATGTTTCTATGAATGCTACAAACTATTAAAGATTATGAATGAACAATACATGCATAAGAAAGAACAACAGTAATGGTCGATAATGCAAATTAATGATTACTAATGATGAATCATAAAGGTGTTAAAAGTTTTAGAGGTACTGATTCACCCCTCCCCTCTTAGTAATACTTCCCATTAATTCCAACAATTGGTATCAGAGCTAAGTCTCTTCTTGGAAATCTTAAAGGCTTAAGAGAAAAGATCATACAATGGAGAAGTACAAACTTGATAAGAATATTGAGAACAAAAAGCTTGAGATACAGATGTTCTATGAATAATATAAAGAAGCAAGAATCAAGA
The DNA here is from genome assembly GCA_018584345.1 of Thuja plicata. Taxonomy (NCBI): domain Eukaryota; kingdom Viridiplantae; phylum Streptophyta; class Pinopsida; order Cupressales; family Cupressaceae; genus Thuja; species Thuja plicata. The sequence continues at coordinate 2,045,455 of MU224972.1, read as the reverse complement.
TGAGAGAGCTGTTGAATGAAAGGAAAGGTATGGCTACCTGGAACAATGAAAAAGATTATCAAGAAGAAGAGATTCCAAATTTCTTTGAATCTTCAGGATCAAATATAAGTAATACATCAGATGCATCAGAAGAGAACATCACAAAGATGAAGGAGATCAATCAACATATGACAGAGTAAATAAAGATGCTACAAATCAGTCAAGAGAGCTAGGTGGTAAGAATGATTGATGTGATGAGTTCTACTAGACAAACTAAAACAAAAAGAACACTTGCTATTGATGACAGAAGGAATATTATAGAGAAACTACAAGAAAATGAATTAGAAATTCAAAGACATGTTAATCATCACCATGATCTCACAAATTAGATTATTCTTATCAGTCAAGAAGAAAATAGAATAAATGTGGAACTCATTTAAAGAATACAAATTATTAGTGAACTAAGAGAAGAGAATGAAAAGCTAAAAAATGAGGTTAGAATTCAGCAACAACATAATGAGATTATTAGAAAGGCTGTAGAGAAATAAAAGAATGGATGAATTTCTTGAAGGACAATGAAGAGTCAATAATAACAACGGTATATGCTTTACCAAAAATGGAGAATCATCCAATCAAGCAAACTCAAAGAATATCTATGAAAATCCAAGACCAAGAAAGCTAACATGCAAGCACTATGGAAAGAAAGTGCACACATCAAATGTATACTGAGGTAAAAGGAAAGGTATTCCTAAATCTACACCTATATTCATAGGAGTCTGTTATAAATGTAACAAGAAAGGACATAAGGCTTATGAATGCAAGACTAAGATAGAACAACCAAAGAAGGAAACCTACATGGACAAATACTGTCCTACATGCAAGATGAATGGGCACACATCTAAAGAATGCTGGAAAAAGAAAAGGCAAGCATGGAAGCCTAAAGGTCAAAAGATTCCTTATCAACCAAAGAGAATACGTAATCAATATACATGGGATTACAATACATGGACAAACTATACATTATGTGGTAGATATGGTCACATTGCTACAAACTGCATGAGAGCATGGACCAAAAGGTCTAGAGGCTAGTCAAACCCCGAAATGACATGCTTGCACTGTCATAAAGTTGGTCACCACAAGAAATATTACAAAGATCGATTGACAGAGACAAGCACATATCCCAATGGAAATACCATTGAAGATATCCGAAGGGCAAGAGACAAAATATGGATAAAAGCTTCAAGCAATGATGAAGCTGGGCCAAGCAATGAAAATGGTGACACCCCATCCAATGGATCTGGTGACATCACCACCCCCACTTAAGATGAACAAGTAAGTATGGAACTGCACTATACCAAGTCATATTTTGCATCAGTTCCATTATACAATTGATAGATATTCAAAATCTGCATGAATAAAGATGCATATTATGTTACTTGTTCCAATTCTAAGAAAGAAACCCCATTGGTATACACATACCAAAAATAATTGGTGAAAAAAGTAGATAAGTTGTTCTACACTTACCAGAAATTTTTGGTCAACACATAAAGTGGCTAAGTTGCTAATGTAACCTGACACCCGTCGGTAAGAAAGGAAAGTTACAAGTTGTCACTATAGAACACCGATGTCTGTCGGTACAAGAAACATTATTTACAACTGTCCCGGGAAACTCAACTTCACCAACGATGATTTGGAAAGTCTTGCTGATGAAACCAGTCCTCATGTCCTGATGAGTCATTAAGCATTTATTACAAAGACTTAGGGAAAAAAGTCTATAAATAGTCGACGAGACAACTTCATTTTGCACCCGCAATTTGAAGAGAAAGCATAGCGATTAAAGAGCAGAAAGTAGAGCATGCTTAGATCAATCTAAGCACACAAAAAATAGATCTTTCACCACTATTTTGGATTGAATTAAGTATTGAAGGCACCGAAAGATCTCTGTCGTTATTTTTCAAGAAAGCCCTAAATTTCCAAAATACTCTAAAACTTGAAAAATGATGACAACCACCTCAAGAACTGCTAAAATCAAGAATGATAAGAGGAATGTGGTTAAGTTGATCAAGAACAATACATGTGTAGAGCCCAAGTATAAGATCTACCCAGAAATTGCATCGAAACCCAATGAAACTGGTGCGTTTTCAAAAATCCCACCTAGGGTTTTGCTCATAGAAGACGTTAGGTCTTATATTCACTACAAGATCGCAGAGATAGGTGATTTTGAAATGGATGAAGCTTACAAGAAGCTTTGTGATGTAGAAGGGAAACTGAAGGAAGAGGATAAACACTTGGAAGTCAAAGGGTTAACTAATTCCCTACATTTCCCAAGGGAATTCAAAATAGACTGGATAAGGTTAGTCTTGAGTAGAATGCATGATAAGAAGCTATGGCTAGACCAACCCAAGAAAATAACCAAGGATGTCCTTCACACTGTCACTGGTTATCCGATAACCGACAAACCTAGGGCACACAAGCATCCCTCCATGAAAGAAGTTGAAAAACTCACCAATGTAGAAGGGGACAATAGAGGTCTCAAAGTAAACACAATCACCGACGAAGAACTAAAATTTGGTGCATGTGTAATTGGGTATAAGATTTTTCAAGCAAGCAGATTGAACAACATATCTGCAACATAAGAAAGCACAACTTACAAGATAGTCACCAAAGGAATTTAGATGGATCTGTGTGAGATCCTATTAAAAAAAATTGATGAGAACATGCACACAATTAGGTCTACAAAGACCAACACATGTAAGTTTGGCTCACTTATCATGTGTATCTTTTTCTATTTTCAAGAATACTTTCCTTCAGTAGGAAAAGTAAAATGGGACACTACCAAACTAGTAACCCAACAGATTAGTGAGCTGATTAAGTCACTAGGGGACAATTTTGAATCTCTTATGTCTGCTTACTTCCTTGAGTTCAAGGAAAAGATGATGGAAAGGACTAGGATTCCTGAAAAACTTGCGAAAAAACATAAAGATGAAATATGTTTCATGGTAGACACAAATTTCACCTATATCAAACTAGTTGTACCAAGGATAGCTTGGTTAACACCAATGGATTATGAGATCAATATTGATCAAGCTACAAGTGCAATTGATGCACTAATAAATGAGCCTGTTGACAACAAACAACCTAGGTTTGGAACCTATGAAGATGCCAGATCTAAGATAAAGAGAGGCTTAGAGATAAGGAAAATTGTCAACAAAAAGGATAAGATGGTTAAGAACCTCAAGAAGATTCTATCAGTTACTGAAGAAGAACATGAACAACCAGAGGAAACTGATTAATAGGGCACCATCAGTGAGGAACAAGAAGAATAAAATCAGATTCTGAGGAGATTGAATCTGGTACACCTCCACCTTCACCTCCTGCAAAGAAGAAGAGAAAAAGGAGTGAAACTGCTACAACCAATACAACACCTCTTAAGAAAGGTCAAGTAAGGACCTATATGAGGAAGCAGCCCACGAAAAGAACAAGGCAACAAACCGTGAAAACAACACCTCCAAAGAAGAGGAAAAGGTTGGTTAGGACAAAGGCTAACATAGAGGACACTAAAGATGATGAGCCTGATGTGGAAAAGAAGAACTACAAGAATCAAACAATTGATGAAGCTACTGAGTCTATTGCTACATCCAGAACCATGTCTGATAAGAAAATCAGACAATGAGATACACTAAACCTAGAGGACCAGCACAAGATACAAGAGGTAGTTATAAATTCAATGATAAAATACAAATATGCACTGGATGAATTTGTCAATAAACTACCTAAAGAGTTGGGTAACAAGGTATACCAAAAATGGTCATATGCTCTGCAAACTAAAAGAGAAGCAACGGAGAGGGTACTAGTAACACTAATGCCTCCTGAATCCAAGGTTGAAGAAATCAAAGAAATACTCAAGAAGCACTCAAGTAAATTTGTAGCCAAGATAAGGGCATACAAAGTATTAGAGAACAAATTCATAGAGCTAGACAAAATGACTAAAACTAAATGGAGACAACTCCTAGATCTACCAACAGAGTCAAAAAGTGGTGAGAATCAATTACTTGTCAGCAACACACTTCATAGAGAGGAGGAGATAGGCAATGCAAGTCCTCAACACATTGCTTTGGACAATACTGAAAGTGACAATGAGCCCATAAACTTAGACACAGTCATGGATTATCTTGACATCCAAGATATCACCAACTATGACTCTGATAAAGATCTAAAGAAGAAAGATGAAGTAATATTCATTACACTTAAGGATCAGGAACAACAACAAGAATTGAAGACATCAAATGATAAAGATATGAATGTTGCTAATGAACAAGTGCAGGACACTTTAGTCATGGACTCCAAAGAACTAGACCCTGTAGACCAAGTGCAAAAGATGAGGATGTCAATGCTCAAAAAGATCAAACCGACGAGAAGGACACCACTCTGGATATAGCCCAAGCAACCACTCAAAGTAATATGCTTGTACTAATGAAGGAAATCAATATTTTAGAGGTTAATGATGGATCTACAATAGAAGACACAAGCACACCCAAGGATAAGGGTGATGCTGAAGAAAAAGATACCATAGATAATACAAAGGAAACAAGTGCAGATAAGGCTACAATCGACGATCAGAAAGATACATCTACTGATCAAAATAAAGAGGAAACACAAAAGGAAGAAGGGGACACATAGAAAGAGAAAGGTGAAGAAGTAAAGAAAGATGAGAAGGAGAAGCAATCAGAAGAAAAATATACAGAGAAACCCAAGGTTGAAGGAGAGACGTCTTCACAAAACTGATAGGTGCCAACCAAGCATAAAACACAAGAAGCATCTTTCACAAGGCCATCACCAAGCACTTTCGAAAGAACAAATGAACTAGCTATGGTAGTTCATACATCTGCATCCCCACAAATCTCAAAGAAAAAGAAAGGAAAGCATAAGAATCCAGTAAATCTAGATGAAATCATTGAGATTCTAGTTTGTGATCCAAGGACATTGGATCCAACTGCATTGACAAAGTATGCCAGGCTATGTGAAAGAAAATTCATTCAAGACAAACTAAAGAGAGTAGAAAAAGAGGCCAAGGTATTGGAAGTAGCAAGAGGAATACTTCAACAGATTGTACCTGATGTAGGTATTGATAAAAAAACTCCAATGCTTGATCAACTGGTAATACTCATAGATGCAATAACATCTCAGAATATTGATGCTGAGAAGGTTATGGAAGAGAGAATTGAACAAAAGTATGAGTTCAAGATAGCCGAGAAGATAAGAAAGGAAGTGGAATTGAAAAAGGTTAAGCTATCTAAATTGGTAAGTACAATTGATCCAATCATATCAGAAGCTATTACCTTAATAAAAAAATTGTACACTCTAGATCAACTCACTCAGGAGTATACTGAACAGATAGCACAAATTGATGTTGATCTTAAGTCAAGTGCACAAAGTCTTACAAATAATGAAGAAGCAATTAAATTTCATGATGAGAAAATCAAACAGGCTCAGAAAAAAAGATAGGACATACAGATTGCAAAGATGAAGTACAAAGATGAGGTAAATGAGCCCCAAGCTCAAACCTTACCAACACTTTCACTCCTACAACAAAATGTGACAGAGGAAAATACATTAATTGCCACCCCTGAATGTCTATCCTAGACAACATTTATGATATGCACGCAAGGTTAGAGCTACAACACATGGCACTAGAACAACTGAAAGAAAAATGAGAGAAAATGTAAGAAGATATCAAGACAACCCATTCCAATATAATTGACACATTGTAAGTTGCACATTTTTGTCACAATTTTGACATATTATAAGTTGTACATTTTTGTCATAAGTATCAAAGAAAGGGGGAAATTGTTATGTTCACTCACCTCAATTAAAAGAAAAAGGAAAATACAAGGAGGAAATAATATGTACATATAGAGAAAAGATTAGAAAATGTATAGTATACATGTACATATACTTATACTATACCGATGCATACAAATAGGGGGAGTCATATGATGACAAGGATATAAACAAGGTGTACATACTAAACACTTTAGTTTTATGCACATATCAGTCTTTGATACTAATGTCAAAGGGGGAGATTAAAGGCATTATAGTTTTCCATTAGTATACTTAAGGAAAAACATGATCTGCACCATCGGTTTACTCTACACGAACAGACAGGGAAAAACACTACCCGATGCCAAGGTTACACGAAAAACACTATTCAATGTTATCCAAATACAATAAGGTAAAGGAAACCCGACGAGTAATAACAGTGCAACCTGAAGGAGCAACAAAGAGAGGAACCTGATAGAAAAAGGGAACCCGATGAATAGTTTAACAAAGGAATGTTGACAGACTTCAAGTTTAACCCGACGACCTAGAACTGACAGTCAGTTACATCTTGCAAAAAGTGGATCTGACTTTCCATGTCAAATAAATCACTGAAGTTGAATTTATAGGTTCTTGATTTGCATTTAAATCCATTATGTGCAGAGGAAGAAATGCATTTGTTATTGTTTTAATTAGTTTTACTGATTTAAAACATGCAAACTAAAGATCAAGGTCAAGTTGTAAACCTTGGATCTAAGAGTTAGCATTGTAATGCATGATTCCAAGATAGGTCAAATACTTGTATAAATAGATGCTCAATCTATTGAGAATAGTAGTTTTTCAATGAAGATTGTAGCCACAAAGAGAATCTAGAGACGAGACAAGAGAATTCATGTAGAAGGACAGAAATATAATCAAATCAGTTTCAAGAACAAAACAGAGGCTACCGATGATAAGAGAAAAAGTTTTCATCAATCACTTAAGGTGATATTGTTATTTTGAGAGTTTTAATAAATCTGTAATAAGAAATTATAGATTGCATACAGCCAGGTCAACATTTGTACTCATTCTAACAAGTGTAGTACGCATATGAAATCATTTCAAGAAAGGTGAACTTAACAGTCTTATTGTAAATCTCATAAATGAGTGCACACTTAAATCAGTGTTGCTAAAGCTCTTAATAGAGTAGATCTTAACATGTCTCCACCTTAATACTCCTAATAGGGTAGATCATTAGAAGTGATCAAATTGTAAGCCTTAATCGGTTCCCTTCCATTATGCAGATAGTGAAGTTTTGTGGGTGCTATTCCCACCACAATTTTTAATTCCTAACAGGAGTTTTCTACGATACCATATCTTGTGTTATGTGTTTCTCATTTTCATGAATGTTTCTATGAATGCTGCAAACTATTAAAGATTATGAATGAACAATACATGCATAAGAAAGAACAACAGTAATGGTCGGTAATACCGTAATGAATGATTACTATTGATGAATTAGAAAGGTGTTAAAAGTTTTAGAGGTACTAATTCAGCCCTCCCCTCTTAGTACTACTTCCCATTAATTCCAACATCCAATTGTGACTTTGTTACCATCTGTCTATTATGTCTGCTTGATAACTAATGAAAAATTGAATGTGCAATTGGAGTAACATTCTCCTCCTTTGGTGTTAGTATCAAAAACTTATTACTATTCATAGTATTATAAATAGTGACTCCCCCTTTGTACATGCTCGATATATGTATATGAACTCCTCCTCATTATAGTATCCCTCGTACTATACTTATATACATATGTTTCCCCCTTTTTTGAAAATAATGACAAAAGGAATATAACTTATAGTTTGTCAAAATATTAGGATGGGTGTTCTTGAGAGTTTCCAGTAGCTTCTCCCATTCCTCCTTTAAATGCTCGAGGGTTAATAGCTCTAATTTTAGCTGAGCATGCATATCATATATGCTATCTGTCACTGACAACTCTGGGGTGGCAATTAGGTTCTTTGCCAATGTTACATGTTTTTAAATCATTACCAAATGTGGTAGTAACATTGTTTGTAGCTCGGTTACTTGTTCTCTGATTTTATCTTCTTCTTTCTTTAGGTCTAGTCTCAACTGCTAGTTGTGAAGTACCTTGGTGTAATGCATGTTTCTTAGTTGATAGATTGTTTGCACTATCTTTAAGATCTTGATAAATCTTCTTTATATTTTCACTAATATCGGTAGTGAAGTGATCTAAAGTTCATAATTGCGGTAGAATTGTAATGGCTTTAGAAATCTAAGTTTCTATTCCATTCACAAATTTAGATAGAGTTACCTTATGTACTGCCCATGCCTGGATGACCTTCTCTATGACCTTGTATTGTATCTTCTTCTCAGCTCTTTCTTCCAATTTTTGCTCATTGTGAATGCCAGGTTTGCTAATGGCCTCAGTGAGTAGTGCAAGTTGATCAATGATGGGGGTCATTTCATTGACATCTAAGTTAGGGACAACTTGCTGAAGAATCTCCTTGGCAGATTCTAAGACTAGTGCATTCTTATGTTCTTGCCATAATTTGTCTCATGCTACTTTGCTGGTGCATAATTCACCATATTTCTTCAATGTTTCTAGATCAAGTGTCCTTGGATCCCATGCTAGAATCTCTATGATTTCATCTAAAGTAAATTTGTTCTTGTTTCCTTTCTTCTTCTTCTTTTTCTTTCCTTGGACACTAGATGAACGAAATAAATTTAATTCTAATTGAGCCTTTTGCTCGGGTTCAGGATTTGCTTTCTTGGTACTTGGTGTGTTGACTTGGCGAGGTGATTCAGTAACTAAATTGGTATATGTAGTAGAAGTATCTACTGAATTATCTGTGTTGGTTGTATTACCTTCACCTTTTTCTTCTGCACCAATGGTATCTTTTGGTGCATCACCTTGGGTATTTCCACCACTATGCTTGGTTGGTGTACCTTGTTGTTCACCCTTGTCTTCACTTGATTCTATAACCTCCTCAGGTGTCTTCTTCTATGCTTCATGCTCTATTTAAATGGATTGTACTAAAATAGGTAGCTGGCCTGGTACATTTACTCAGGCAACCTCTATTGTGTCTTGTTCATTTAGGGTCTCAGTTTCTCTAACTATCTCATCTTCCTTACCTTTATCATTAGGATCATCTTCAGTTATGTCATTTATGGTAATCTCTGGGTGACTCATATTAGTCAATAGTTGAGGTATTTCATCCAATATATTGTTAACATCTGCATCATCAACATCTATTGGTTCTGTGCTCGGTTGATCTTCCTCGATGTCGACTTTGGATGCAATGTCCATTTATTCCTCTGTATCTTGGATTTCCTCAGGTGGGTTCAGAAGTTTATTCCATATCTGTGTGCTCTCAATATCTACTTCCTTCAGATTTACTTGTAGAATATTCAGTGCTCATTCTTTCTTAGGAAATTTCTTGGCATATTGCTGCATGATATCATTTATCTGTTCTACAATGCAGTCAACTTTAATAAGACTGAGAGCTACCTCTCACATCTATTTCTTAGTTTGAAGTGCATAGGACCATCTAGATGATATCTTATCACATAACTCGAAAGGAAGGTAAGAATAAAATTCAACTGGAACTTGTTTAAAGTTGATCATCATACCTATGATTGCTTCTTCGAGTTTATCCTTGTTCTCAGTAGTCAAATAAAAATATGCATGTATCTTTGGATGTCCTAATCATCTAGTTGTTATGATTGCCTCTGAAATCTCATCAATAGCATGAGGTGTCTTATTATTTACAACCTTGAATTGATTTGGATTGTCATCAGGATCATCCTTGTCATCTTTCTTCCTTACCTATCTTTTCCTTTGTCTCAATACTGGATTCTCGGTAGTACCTTTCTATTTTTGTGTTTGGTAAGTGAACTTTGCTGAGGGCATTGTAATTTTTGCTACACCTTTCTTCAAAGGTTGGGAATCAGTAGTCACCAATTGTGATCTAGTCTGTGATGGAGACTCAGTCTGTATGCTTTTGCCCATTTTGGGCTTAGGTGCCTTATATTTTTCTTCATCTGATTTAGTGGCATCGGTATCATGTTCAGATTCATCATCTTGACCGATTGAGGTCTGATCCTTGGTATCATCTATAGATCTTTCTAATTATTCATCTATTATAGAGAATTTTCTCTTTAATGTCTTCACAATGTTTGTCTTTTTCCTTCTCATCTTTTGTACTTATAGACCTATAGATATCCAGGTCTGGGCTTCATCAAATGTGCCAAATATCATGGCAGATTTGTCAACAGGCTCATTCAACAATTTTTCAATGGCCTCAGATGCAGTATCAATATTTAATTCATATTCTAATGGAGGTATCCATACTATCCTTAGTTTTACTTCCTCGATTAGAATAGTATCAGTGTCTACTACAAAACATATATCATCTTTGTACTTATCTACCAATTGTAGTGGAATTCTAGTCCTCTTTTCCATCCTAGCCTTAAACTTAGCAAAATAGTCATTCATGATTGGTTCAAAATTTGTTCCTAGGCTTGTAATCATATCACTGATTTGCATTGTAATTGGTCGGTTGGACTTCCATTTCACTATACCGATGGATGGAAAGAAATTTTGTACGTAGAAGAATGTGCATAGTAGTAGGGAACCAAACTTACATGTATTTGATCGTATTGATCTAATGGTCTTCATGTTTTCTTCAAATTGCCTCTGCAATAGCTCATATAGGTCATATTGTACGCCTTTATTAACAATCTTATAGGCTATGTTAATAGATCTACAAGCAACATTGTTTAGTCTACTAGACTGGAATATCTTGTAGCCAATGACATATGTACCAAACCTCATTTCATGATCACCGATGCAATTTATCTTCAGACCTTTAGGGTTCCATTTGGCTCCTGTTAGCTTCTCTATTTCAGTTCTCGGTGGGTGCCTTAGGGCTTTGGATTTATCACATATGGGCTACCCTGTCATGACATGAATAAAATCCTTTGTTATCTTTTTGGGCTCATCCAACCAGAGATTTCCTTTGTGTACTCTGCTCAGAATAATGTGGATCCACTCGATCTTAAATACATTTAGGAAATTTAGGGCATTGGTTAACCCTTTAACCTCTATATGTTTATGATCTTCTTTGAACTTCCATCTATGCATAGTGACTGATAAGTTGACATGATTTCAAAATCCCTGATTTTACCTGATTTGCAGTGAATGTAGGCACACACATCTTGGACTAAAAAAACCCTAGGCGGGATCGATGAAAACATGCCTTTGTCATCTAGTTGGGCTGCAACCTATAGATGGATCTTATAATGCGGCTCTATGAAAGTGGAGTTCTTTACCAAAACAATCTTTTTATCCTTCTCCATCTTGGCTGTCATGGTTTGAGATGTTGATGCCATGATTTCTAGTTTAGGGCTTACATGAAAGTTTTTGAATGACTCAGGTAAAGTAGAATGCACAATGAATAACCTTGGTACACTTAGACTGTGCTCGAACCTTTTTAGAATTCTCAAAAATGCTCTGCTACAACTTTTCTCTCTTTTCTCTATTTTTCTTTATGATTACAGTGTTAACAAATGAGTTCACATCAATTAAATTTATATAAAATGACTTAGGGTGGCATAATAAATGATTTTCACCAACCGCTCAATGAACAAACATTATGCTCAGTTAACACTAACAATGTTTCATCTCGGTGAGTATACCATATACTCGGTTACCATAGAAACTCAGTTGTCTCTTCAAATTGTCATCGACTAACAGTTCTAACTTGGTACATATTAAGTGAGTCAACAAGATCAAATTAATCAAAAGTATAATACCATAATGCATCTCAATTCATGCTAATTTGGCATATGTGCAATGAATATAGGAACTAATGCAAGATATAGCTTTGCAAAACACAATTCCTTACCTACTTATATTGCTTAGTTGGAGATGGTGGAGCCACCTAATCCATTAGATGAGGTGTCACTAACTATTGTGCTTGGTCCTTCATTATCATTTGATGATCTTCTCCACATTTAATTTCTGACCCTCACAATTCCATCAATTGTATTTCCATTTCCATAAGTATTTATTCAGTCTGGACAATCTCTTCTTGAGTGACCAACTTTGTGATAGTGAGAACATGACATTCCAGAGTTTGACCAATTCCTAGACTTGGTTCACCATTGTCTCATATAATTTTATGCTATATGTACATATTAACCAACTACTTTACAGATACTCCAAGTGTTATAATCCCATGCATAAGCATTTCCTTGTCTTCTTGGTTGATTTACTGATGGAAGTTCTCCAAGGTTTGCTTTGCACTTTCTCAACTTAGGACTCTGCTTGTCATAGTCTACTTAGGATTCATATACCTCTCCTAGAACCCTAATAGTCTCAAGTCTCCAAGCCTAATAATATTCTAACTCCACTCTAAGATTTAGTTCCTTTGTTCTTAACCTTGAAGGATTTCCAACATTGAAAATTTCTCTTAGTCACTATCCTCTCTTGGATGGTTCCAAGCTCAAAATTCTCACAAATTTCTCACCAGTGCTACAAGGGATATTTACATCACTAAAATATCCATTTTTCATCCTATCCATCCCATTTTAATGGGTCTTCAAACTCAAAACAATCAAGTTCCAAATTCACACTGCTTTTGGTCCTATTAGCCTAGTAGCCCAATTAGCCCTATCCAGAGGGTTTTTATGGATTCTCTCCCAAAACTCACAAACAACCCTAAAAAAAAACTTACTATTTAGACACCCTTTTCCAATACCTTAGAGATTTTAAAGGTTTAAGCTCCCTAATTCCTCCGTACACTATTTTCCTAAAATGTAGGTCAAATAGGGCTATTTTCATGCATTGGTTACAGTCATCTAATTTGTACCTAGAAATCTATCTAGATGGATTGGTAAGGACCTCATCTCATAGAAAGGGTTCTATTAGACCCTAATTCTTCCAAAATTTCACTTGGTTCTGTTCTCCCAAACATACCTTTGTAATGGCACTCAATTCTTTCTCTGTTACACACCTAGCTGAACATGCATTGCTCGCCTAGGGAGTAACTTTAAAAATAGATACTTTAGTCCTCACAACTCCTCCTAAAATATTTAAACTATACATAGGCTCCCCTAACATATTTAACCACAACCATAAGTTTCCCATGGTTGAATTCTATGGGGGAGCCATGAAATTGAAAACTACTCTGTCTACCCCAGCAACTATGCTAGTTGCTAAACAATTTACAAAATAAATCTAATATACTCTAAGAAACTTGATCACTAAATGAAAAACTCTTAAAAATTCCTACTCAACATAGATCCAACATTAGATGTGTAAGATCAATCCATCAAAACACTCAATAACTCAAAACACTTCGACTATTGCAAAAAACAAAAACTAGAGTTTTATTACTATTCAAAAACTTGCTTACAATAATTCTCTCTTAGGAAATGAGCCATGAAGTATCTTGAGATGATTCTCCCATAATTTTAGGCCACTAGCATTGATTTCCTTCCTCCATTTTGAAAGGAATAAAAAAGTGTTCTATGTTGCATGCAACATTTGCAATCTTGCAAAATGTTGTCATGACAACATTTAGCATCTTTTGCATAAATGCTCATAACTAACTTTTAGGACCTTAATCCTTCTTCATTCAATGAATACACATCATTAAAGCATTTTTTTGGCACTTTCCACTTCTCCTCTAAGTCTAGGATACATTTAGACTCATTTTCCCTAATCTAAGCCAAAACAAGCATTAAAACAAAACTAACTAAACTAGATTGGATTAGTACTGATTACTTAGTCCATCTAGTCATACACCTTGCTAGACCTTCTAAGGTCAAAATTAAATCATTAAATTGGCTAGAGTTAGTTACAAGCCAAAATTGATTAGGCATGGGGAGTTTTCCTAGGTGCTCCTACACCATCCTCCCCAAATGAAAAAGCTTCAATCCACCCTTGGATTGAGTAAGTTGGAGTCAATGCCCAAATTTTTGAACTCTGTTTCCTTTATTCAAACTCCATCTTCATATGTTTTTCCATGCCACTTCACTAAGTGTTCTAGGTATTCCTTCTTCCTTGTCTTCTTGTAGATTCTGGAATCCAGTATGTGTTTTGCCTTCTTGATTGGTGCAGATGGCAAGTTGAGTTCCTCTACCTCCTGTATGACTTGAGTCAAACTTTGATCTACATCTAGGATTGGGCATTTGTATAAAACTAGGTCTGCAACTTTAAACACCAGATATTGACCCATATCATCTGGAAGTTCCACCTTGTAGGCATTTGCTCAATATTTGGCCAGTATGATACATGGTCCAATTCTTCTCATCTAAAGTTTATGTGGTGTTGCTTTTTGTAATCTTTCCTTGTTGAGGTGAACCATCACTAGATCCCCAACTTTGAATTGGACATCTCTTTTCCTCTCATCAACTTTTCTCTTAAGCTTCTTTGTATTTTTGAAGAGTGTCTTCCTCACTGTCTCATGGAGTTCTTGCATATAATGTGAAAATTCATCTGCATAGCCACTTCCCTTGGCTCCATCCTTCAGATCTCTGAGCTCATATATGCCTCTTGGATGGAGGCCATAAACTATTTCAAAAGGACTCTTATGAGTAGTCCTATTCACTATGTCATTGTAGGCATATTCTTCTTGCCTAATGAGTTGGTCCCAAGTTTGACCATAATCCTTAGTTTAACACCTTAGGAGATTTCCAAGACTCCTATTCACTACCTCTATTTGGCCATCAGACTAAGGATGGTATGCAAATCCAAAAGACAAGTTGGTTCCTAACTTTTGCTAGTGAGTCTTCCAAAAATGAATCATAAAATTTGTGTCTCTATCTGACACTATGCTCAATGGAAAACCATGTATTCTAACTACCTCCTTAAAGAATAGGGAAGTTATATGACTTGCATAATTTGTTGTCTTGCAGGGTAAAAAGTGTGCCATTTTACTAAATCTTTCCACAATAACATCAATGCTATCCATTCCCTATTTTGTCTTGGGCAATCCCACTACAAAATCCATGCTCAGACATTCCCTTGGTTTGGTTGGAATGGGTAAAGGCTGGTATAGGCCTGCATTGGTAGATGTTCCTTTTGCCTTTTTACAAATAACACAACCTTCTACATACATCTTAACCAAATTCATCTTGGGCCAAAAGTAAAATCTTTGAACTAATTCTTGTGTCTTATTAAAACCAAAATAGCCACTAAGTGCACCATTATGTTTCTCCTAGATTAGATTCTCCCTAATAGACCCCCTAGGGACACACAATTGACTCCCTTTAAAAAATAGACCACTCTGTAAGGTATATTTAGAGAATTAACTATGAAAGTGATTATTATATTCTAGGCATACCTTATAAATGTTTGCAAAGTCCTCATCTTCTCCATATAGGTATTTAAAGTTGTCTATTCCCATGCTCTGTGGTTGTATCTCTTGAATGGTAAGGGCTCTTCTACTTAAGGAATCTTCTACCTTATTCTGCAGCCCCTTCTTGTGTTTGATGTTGAAGGTGTAGGCTTGTAGGTACTCAACCCAATTCATATGCTTGTGACTGAGTTTATCTTGAGAGTTCAAGAAACTTAATGCTTGATTTTCTGAATAGACAATGAACTCTTTTGGAAGCAAATAATGCCTCTGCTTTCTCAGTGCCTAGAACAAAGAATATATCTCTAGGTCATAAGAAGATTATTTCTTCTTAGCTTCACTTAGTTTCTTAGAGTGAAAGGCCACTGGTCTTCCCTCTTGACTCAAGACTGCACCAATGGCTACATTGCTGGCATCACATTCCACTGTGAATATCTTTTCAAATCTTGGAAAAATTAGGATTGGTTGGGTAGCAATATTTTTATTTAAAAATTCAAACCCATGGTTATCTTGTTCATTCCATACAAATTTAGTTTTCATCCCACCCTTGATAGTATCAAGCATAGGAGCACAAATTGCACCGAATTGTTTGATAAAATTTCTATAGTACTGTGCTAAGCCATGAAAACTTATTACCTCAGTGCTTATTCTTGTAGTAGGCCAATTGATGATGGCTTCCACTTTGCTTTGATCCATCTTTAGGTTGCCTTGAGATAACACAAATCCAAGATATACTAATTCTTGCTTGATGAATTCACACTTCTCCAAGTTTATCATCAGCTCCTCCTCATGTAGCTTCTTGCAAACCATTTATATATGTCTAAGATGTTATTCTCTTGTCTTACTATAGATGAGTATATCATCCAAGTAGACTACCACAAATTTTCCAATATAGTCTTTAAGGACTTCATTCATCAACCTCATGAATGTTGATGGGGCATTGGATAGCCCAAATGGAATTAAAAGCCACTCATATAGCCCAAATGGAATTACAAGCCACTCATATAGTCCTTCTATGGTCTTGAAGGATATTTTCCATTCATCCCCCTCATTTACCCTGATTTGATGATAGCCACTCTTTAGGTCTATCTTGGTAAAATACCTTGCCCATCCTAGACAACCCATTAGGTCTTCTATCCTAGGGATAGGGAAGCTATACCTAATGGTTATTCTATTTATTTATCTAGATTCAGTACATAACCTCCATGTTCCTCCATTTTTAGGGGCTAAGACAGTGGGTATGACACAAGGGCTAATGCTTTTCCTAATCAAACCTTGGCTTAGGAGTTCTTGAATCTGCCTAGCTATCTCCTCATTTTGTTGAGGAGTCATCTTATATGCAGCCTTATTGGGAAGGTCATCTCCATGGATTAGGTCCATTTGGTGGCTTATAGACCTCTTAGGTGGTAGGGGTGATGGTTTTCCATCACTAAAAATGCCTTCATCTTCTACAGTAGCTCCTGCACTTGTTTTGGCAACTCTATCTTCTTGACTACTCTGTCAGTACTTTCTTCGTTTGGTTTCAACACCAGTGTAAAACCAACTCCCTCTCCTTCTTCTAAGGCTTCTAAGAACTCTTTCTCACTGACCATGAGAATATTGGGGCTAGATGAATTCATTTTTGTATCCTCCAATAGTGACTATATTTTAAATGTCACATTGTCCTTCTTGAAAGAATATGAATTCTTTGCACCATCATGCATGACCTTTCTCTCAAATTTCCATGGTCTACCTAGGAGTAGGTGAAATGCATCCATGGGTAGCACATCACACAATACTTTGTCCTTATACCTCCCAATTGAAAACTCCACCCAAGCTTTCTCATTGACAAGGACATGTTGTCCTTTGTTTAGCCAGGTGACTTTATAAGGATTGGTGTGGGGCATCCTTATCATCTTCAACTTTATAACTACTTCCTCTGACACTATATTGTCAGTAGACCCTGAGTCTATATTGACTCTACACACTTTTCCCATCATCTTAAATTTCACCCTAAATAGTGATCTCCTTTGACTAGGCTCTTCTTTTATTGGTTCTTTAATCAAAGTTCTTCTCATAATAAGATTCTCACCTTCTTCTGACTCTAAGGGAATCTCAAGGTGTTTTTTTCCACCACTAGTCTCTTCTTGGACATAATTCACCATTTTATCACTTCCTCGAGAAGTAGTACCCTTCTCTCGACATTTGTATGTAGGATGTCCCATTTGGTTGTAGTGGTAACACTTCATAGTAGAAAAGTAGTTACCCCTACCTTGGTTGTTGTTTCTTCCTCTGCCACTAGAGTTCCTTTCTCTATTTGAACCCCCTCTTTTTGAGTTTACTTCTTGTTGTTCAAAAAATTTAGTCTCCCCTTGATTCTTTCATTTATAACACCTTCCACCATATCCACCTCTCTATCCTCTAGTGTCTCTTCCTCTACCTCTTCCTCTTGTAGTACTAGAGTCTTGTTTCTTCCTTAGCTTCTCTTCAACTTTGATGGAAATTTGGTGGCACTTATGAATGGTGTCTGGAGTCAAAAGACTCATCTCATCTTGTATTTTCCACTTTAGTCCATTAAGGTATATTTATACCTTAACCTTCTCATCCTATGCAACTCTAGTTCTCATGCAAATTATTTGAAACCCTTTAGTATAGGAGTTTACATCTAGGTCCTTCTATCTCAAACCTTGTCTTCTCTTATGTAATTGGATTTCATAATCCTCGGGGATATAACCATCTCTAAATTTTGCAACCATAGCCTTCCATGAAGAAATGAGATACTTTACTTCCTTCTCTCTCTCTCTCATCTTGGATGAATTTCCACCAAGTGAGTGTAGGCCCTCTCAGTCTAGCCTTAGCAACCTTCACCTTTTGAGCCTCAGTGATTCCATCACACTCAAAATGGTTTTCTAGTCCTTCTATCCAACCTAGGACTATCTCTGGATCCATCTTTCTAGTAAAGATTAGAACTCCCTCTAATTATTTTCCACTCATATCCTTTAAATATTTCAAGAATGGATACTCAGTAAGGATAGGGTCAACTTCAGGTACTTCATCATCAATGGAAATGTCCTTTCCTTTCCCTTCAACCTTATCCTTCACTTCATCTACTTTCACATCAACTTCATCTACCTTTTTCTCCAATTGAGCCAATTTGTCTCAAAGTATCCTATTATCCACTTCTTGATCATCTAAATTCTTAGCCAACTCAACATTGGTAACCATTGTTGAATATCCTACTAATTCTATTGGTTGGAACATTAACCACAATCCTAATCAACCTGGCTCTGATACCAATCTGATGGAAGTTCTCCAAGGTTTTCTTTACACTTTCTCAACTTAGGACTCTTCTTGTCCTAGTCTACTTAGGATTCCTATTCCTCTCCTAGGACCTGAAGAGTCTAAAGTCTCCAAGCCTAAGACTATTCTAACTGTAGTGTAAGAGTTAGTTCCTTTGTTCTTAACCTTGAAGGATTTCCAACATTAAAAATTGCTCTTTGTCACTATGCTCTCTTAGATGGTTCCAAGCTCAAATTGCTCACAACTTGCTCACTAGTGCTACAAGGGATATGTCCATCACTAAGACATCCATTTGGCATCCTATCCATCCCATTTGAATGGGTATTCAAAATCAAAACAATTGAGTTCCAAATTCACACTGCTTTTGGTCGCATTAGGCATAGTAGCCCAATTAGCCCTATCCAGAGGGTTTTTGTGGATTCTATCCCAAAACTCACAAACAACCCTAAAAAAAACTTAGGATTTAAACACCCTTTTCCAAGACCTTTGATATTTTCAAGGTTTTAGTTCCCTAAGTCCTCAGTATACTACTTTCCTAAAATGTAGGTCAAATAGGGCTATTTTCATGCATTGGTTACATTCATATGATTTCTACTTAGAAATCTATCTAGATGAATTGGTAAGGACCCCAGCTCGTAGACAGGGTTTTATTAGACCCTAATTCTTCCAAACCTACACTTGGTTCTCTTCTCCCAAACATACCCTTACAATGGCACTCAATTCTTTCTTTGTTACACACCTAGCTAGAGAGGCAATGCTCACCTAGGGTATAAATTTAAAAATAGCTACTAGACTCCTCACAACTCCTCCTAATGCATTTAAACTTTACATAGGCTCCCCTAACATATTTAACCACAACTAAAAGTTTCCCACAGTAGGATTCTATGGGGCAGCCATGAAATTGAAAACTACTCTGTCTACCCCAACAACAGTGCTAGTTCCTAAACAATTTACAAAAGCAATCTAATCTACTCTAAGAAAATTTATCACTAAATGAAAAACTCTTAAAAATTCCTACTTAATACAAATCTAACATTATATGTGTTAGATCAATCCATCAGAACACTCATTAACTCAAAACACTTCGACTGTTGCAAAAAATAAAAACCAGAGTTCTATTGCTATTCAAAAACTTTCTTACAATCATTCTCCCTCGGGAAATGAGCCATGGAGTATCTTAAGATGCTTCTCCCATAATTTTAGGCCACTAGCATTGATTGCCTTCCTCCATTTTGAAAGGAATCAAAAAGTTTTCTATGTTGCATGCAACATTTGCAATCTTGCAAAATGTTGTCATGACAACATTTAACATCTTTTGTATAAATGCGCATAACTAAACTTTAGGAGCTCAATCCTTCTTCATTCGATGAATACACATTATTAAATCCTTTTTTTGGCACTGTCCACTTCTCCTCTAAGTCTAGGATACATTTAAACTCATTTTCCTAATCTAAGCCAAAACAAGCATTAAAGCAAAACTAACTAAACTAGATTGTATTAGTACTAATTACTTAGTCCATCTAATCACCCACCTTGATAGAGCTTCTAAAGTCAAAATTAAATCATTGGCTTGGCTAGAGTCAGTTACAAGCCAAAATTGATTAGGCATGGGGAGTTTCCCTAGGTACTCCTGCACCATTTACCTTTTCTTATCCTTTAGGCTTCTAGATTTTCTTTGAGTTCTTTCTGCATGCTTGTGATGTATGACCATACATGTTGTAATTTTGGTAGTATTTATCCATGTATGGTTTCTTTTGTGGTATTTTAAAATTGGATCTACACTCATGTGCTTGATGTCCATGCTTATTATGGTTATAGAAAATACCATTAAATTTAGGAGGGTTTCTAGGAATACCTTTAGCTTTGCTTCTGTAAACATTTGATGTGTGGCCTAGTTTTCCACAGTGATGGAAAGAGGGATTCTTTGGCTTCGGGCTTGAGTATACATTCCTTTGTTTAGCTTGATTTGATGATTCTCCTTGCTTGGTATACCCTAATCTGGTATTGTTGTTCAATCTTCTTTGATAGTTCAAAAATTCATCCATTCTCTTAGTGCTTTCTTCAGATCTCTTAATCACTTCATTATGTTGTTGTAAAATCTTCAATTCATTTCTTAGTTTTTCATTTTCTTATTTCAATACACCAATATCTTCTATTCTTCTTGCAAGTTCAATATTCACTCAGTTTTCTTCTTGATTCATAGCAACCACTTGATTGGTGATCTCAAAGTAATGTTCAGTAAGTCTCAATATCTCAGTTTCTTCCTCTTGTAACTTTTCATTCATCTGTCTTCTGTCATCAACAACCATGTTTCTATCTTGTTCAACTTTCTTTGCATCATTCAAGACTTCAACCATTCTAACCATTTGTGTATCTTGTATGATCTATAGTGCTTTCACTTGTTCAGTAAGTTGTTGATTGCTCTCAGATAGCTTTGATATGATTCCTTTAGATGCATCAAATATGCTACTAGATTTAGATCCAGATGTGTCAAATGGGTCATGAATCTCTTCTTCATGATAATAAATCTCACGACAATGAAGTGCCATGTCCTTTTTCTTAATCAACATCTCCCTAAGTTTCTCTTTGGCTTCCTTGTACTATTCGACATAGATCTGCAACTGTAACTTCTAATTCTCAATATTTTTATCAAGTGTATACCTTTCCATTGTAAGATCTTTTCTCTTCAGTGATTAAACCTTCAAAACAAGAGAACTAGCTATGATACCAATTGTTGGGATAATGGAAAGGGTGTGTACTGAGAGGGGAGGGGTGAATAATTTCCCTTAAAACTATTAATCAATTCTTTGTAACCACTGTTCTATATTAACTGAATGAGTAGATTACATACACCAAATATATAGTATCACTTCTGAAATGTAAATGCATGTAAAGTAAACAATACACATATATGAAATTAAGTACTCATGAAACTAGTATTTTGGTATCGTAGAAAACCCCTATTAGAAGGTAAAAACTATGGTGGGGATGAGACCCACAAAAATTCACCACTACAGTAAATAAAGTGGCTTGTTAAAGCTTACAAAGAATGATCACTTCTGATGATATTACCCTATTAGGAGTAACAATGAGATCGATTAGATCTATCTCATGTGAGGATTTTGAAACACAATTTATGTGTGCACTCAGTTAAGATATTTACAATCAGATGGGTAAGTCTACTATGTTAAGAGATTTTGGGGGTCTATTACAATTGTTAGAGAGTAACAAAATTTTGATCTGAAACATATACAATCTCAATATTGTTGATACAGATCCATTAAGTGCATACAAAACATATTACCTTAATGTGAATAATAATACCTTATGCTCTATTCTTATCGGTAGCCTTGCCTTTATTCTGAAAACTAATTTTTACAATGTACTCTCTGTCCTTAAAATCCTTGTCTAATCTTTGATGTCTATAGTATGGCGGCTACTTGATCATTTCTTGATCAACATACCTTACAAAATTTGACATATATACATTTTAATATCAAATGATATGACCTAATTAGGGCTTTACAAATACATATATACCCTAAGATCAACGACTTACATAAATTACCTTGATCATCTAACATAAGAGACATAAACAATTAATGTTGTATATCTGTAATTAATTCTCTCCTTGATCATGTAAATCATTATCTAGGCCGACAAAAAATTTGTTACATAGAATAATGTGCCATAATTTTTTTTTATGTGGCCTCTGTTCCATTTGGTTATTGTTGTCTCTTAGTGCTCGGTGTAGTCTGTGTATCTTGGTTATACTACTTGTTTGGTTTATACTGTGTAGCTCAGTGTTGTCTACTACTCGATAAAGTCTGTTAGCTCAGGTATCACTATACTCGATTAACTTTGGGTGTGATCAGTGCTCTCGGTTAACTCTGCACTTCGGTGAATATACCAATTGTTGTGTTGTGACTTTGTTACTGTCTATCCATTATGTCTTCTTGATAACTAATGAAAAATTCAATGCACAAATGGAGTAACATCCTCTAACAGGGTACATCTCTCAAATTAGAGATTGTAAAATCCTTCACAAGGTAGACTGAATAAGTCTTATTATACTCCTAACAAAATAAGCTATCAGAAATAGCTTCCATTGTAGCTATAACCAAGCACCCTTTTTCCTGCAGTAGTGAAGGTTGTGGGTGTCATCCCCACCACCTTTTTCCTCTAACAAAGGATTTCTGCATTACCAAAAATCTTGGTGTTATGAGTTGTATTTACATGTTTTAGTTTATATGTTATGCTTTAACTACTTGCAATATATTCAATTCGTTATATGATCTTATTGTAAGTTTAACTATTTTATTGGTACTGTTCACCCCTCCCCTCTCAGTACTTAACTTTCCATAGTTATTCCAACACCTCTAAAAGATAGAACCAATTTTTGTTAGACACAAGATCTATGAAGGTAACAGGAGAGGATATGTTTGTTCTATCTTGGGATAACCAAAAATGTGTCTAATGCACCAAACACAAAAACACTTGTTCCTTTTAAAGCCCAAACCAAGTTTTCAATTAAAGAAGACTGATGAAATAAATGCATGTCATGTTTTAAGACCCAAAATAAATTGCGTGAATGTTTCAATAACAACCCCTCTTTGGTGAAAGATACAAGATAACTTGTTAGAAATTTGATAATTGGGGCCTTCTACAAAATGAACCTGTAAAAACCTAGCTAATGAGAAACAATGAGCTAACTAGACAAAGTTAGCGAATTAGTACAAAATCTAACTAAAATCACATGCAAGAAACAAAACTAGCTAAAATGAAGACTGATCTATGAAGTATCTAATAAACTATTACATATGCGCAGAAACTAGTAAAAAATGTGCAAAAAAAACTAACATATGTGTTGAACAGTATTACATATGCATAAAATTTTGCAATAAATGCACATAAATTAATAATTACCGCACCTTAAATGGTAACATATGCACATAAACAAAATTATATATGCACAAAAATAGACAAATCTAAGAAATTATCAGTGAAATAAAGACAATTCTACTTCTGTGAAAATTTCATCTTTGTTATGTATGCACATGAATGTGATATATGCACCACACTACATGAATGTATCTGAAAAAATGATTTGTAACTCCCCCTTGCACACAAAAAAAACATAGAAAAGTTGTTAGAATCGGGATAGGGCCCATAGTGGGTACCAAAATGTATGGTTCTAGATTATATTACAGTAAAACCTATTATTATACTACCACCTAACGTCAAAATTTTAATTTTCTACAAGCATTTCAATGAATCATAGAGAAATAATGAAAATTTGACATTTACCTTTTTACCTCATTCCTTGTAGCTTGGTTTCATTGATCTTCTCCTCGATATTTCTGAGAACCTATCACCTTCCCAAATTACTTCAAGAGATTTGAAGGGTTGTGAATAATGCAACTAGAATGAAACTAGAACGCTAAAATTCTTAAAGATAATGTGGTGAAGATCAACTTATGAAAAATAGAGAATGATTGATAGCTATGATAACTATGATAATAATTGTAATAGGTAATGATGATAACTATGCTTCTAATATGATGAATTATTTGCTAAATCACTAAGCCAAAGGCACACAAGAAATATTAAAATGATCTCAAAACTCTTTATATCTCAAAAAAGCTATATTTCTAATTATCTCCAAATGGATGAATAAGGACTCCTTTATATATTTATTCTCACCTTGATCCCATGTGCCATAATCCAACAGTTAGGCACAATCCTTGTGAGTCATCATTGATTAGATGAGGTGGAAAGACAAGCAACTAATTAATAGGAAAGGTGGTATAAACTCACTCCTATAAGGGCATGTAGCCATAAGACTTAGTCTCACTGATGGGGAAATAATTTGTCTCTATTTTATACTGATTTTATGCTATGTCTTAAGACATTTCCAAAACACTTGTGAAACTTGTAAGTACTTGAACCAATGAACATGCTATAAGTACAGTTAGATCCACAAAACCTATGACTAGATAGTAGTGACTTACTTTACTAAAATATTATATATATGTTGTAGTATTTCATATAATTGTTTGAATGTATGTCCTAACATTTGGATTAAGTTGAATAGTTGAATTGAATATATATGCATGTGTACTAACTTGCCAGGAAAGAGGATCGGCTTGAGAGTGGATTGACAACATTGATGAGGAAGCGATGAAGTCCCAGCTACAATGAGGAGAACCATTATAACACAATGGAACATGCCTGATAAATTAAAGGAACTACCATTTCAAGGAATATTGGAACACAATTATGCTATATTTTCTCTACGGTCAATACTCTATTGAAGCAGTTATCCAATATTTATGATATTCTGTCATGGGCTATTGCATTCTCCTTTCTTTATGACGTGAATCAGTCAGACCTTATCTTTATGTTTTAATAAATATCAATCCTCTATATAAAGGGATATGATTGTTAGATTGTAGTTATTTTTTTATGATTGTACCATTGTTGCAATTGAAAGCAAAGTTACTCTTTTAGTTTCGTGAATTGTTTCACTATGATGTAATTAGTTTTTCTGGAAATATAATGAAGGAGTGATTTTGAGTTATATTCTATGTTAGTAGTTAGTAGAAGCTGACCAAGGGGTCCCACTTGGAAGGTGGATTAGAATAAACTAGGTTAAGTTGTTTTAAGCATTTAAAAAATTTCAAGTAGAATTTACTGTTTCCTCCTGCAACATTATAACTTGTGTATGTTCCTACAACACCTGCAAGGATAATTATAGTGAATGCTTTGGGTTAATAGAATAGGTTAAGTTGAGCTTATATTTTTCATCATCAATTTAATTAAGTATTCGTGTGTGTTTACTTTCCTATAGTAATAGCGTAAGTTTATTTCATGTATTTTCCTTCCTGCAGCTTAAGTAACATGACTCTATGAGAGACTTAGTATACAAATCCTATTGTCCCACTTCAAGTATACATCCCTAGGTTGAAAATTAAAATGCACTTCATGATAAGGAAAATAATACTTAGCTTTAATACACTATTCCTAGGAGAAACTTTGGCATGATTATTATTACCTATTGTGGGTTTTTTCACTCACAAGGCCACATACCCCTTTTCTTCCCTTATGAATAGGGACACCTTGTTGAGGATAAATAGGCTTTTGTAAAATAAAATAAATTAATTTCCTTAGCCATAAATGAGGTGGATGATAAGACTTAATCATGTGATGATAAGATAATTCAATAATTATTGGAAACCATTTAATAGTGGAATTTAGGGGACTTAGAGTTAGAAGAATAAGATAAGGTGAATTAGCTAAATAAATTAAAGAATTTATTTAGGAATAATAGAGGGAACATTAATTAAATAATTAATATTTAATTAATTTTCTTAACTCAATTTCAGGTGTATATACCATCATTGATGACATTGTTATTATTGGCTCAAAACTTAGGCTAATCATTTGAAGATAAAGGACAATCATCCTTGATATATTGCTTAATGGTTCCTTGTTTAACAAAACCTTACTCAATGGATTTATCCTTTTTGATGACCATCTTAAATTCCTCAGTACATGCTCATTGTAATTGAAAGAAAATAGGTTGGATAAAACTTTCGACAAATATATGTACCAAGTGCTTCTCAAGTATGGCCCAAGGGAATCGATTGGAAATTAGTTGTCTCCACCTTTTCAAGAAGTTTTCAAAGGTATCCCTATTTTGTTGTTTGGTGTTGCACAAATTGATTATTGATGCCTTGTGTTCAATATTATAAGAATATTGTGCAACACATTTTTCAATTATGTTATCAAATGTGGAGAAAGGCCCGTGAGGGAGACTCATGAAATTATCAAGGGTGGATGTACCTAAACTTATAGGAAATATTCTCTTTAGATAATTTTCATTTTATGACCTCTTGGAATGAAACATAGAATACTTTGAGATGTAAGATGGGGAAATTCTCTCCCTTATATTTGTCAAATTTTAGCATTTCAAAGCTTAGAGGGAAAGGTTGTAATGTGACAGATCAATCAAAAGGATAGGGAAATGTGTCTTCAAATGAGAATTATTTTCTTGTCCCCATTTTCATGTTTAGGATAAAATTTTGCAAGTCCTGGACTTGTTGGGAGAGGTCTAGTGTTTTGCAAGTGATGAGTGGTATGTATGTATGATGTTCTCTAATGATTGATATGGAAACACTAGATGTTGGTGGTGGTACATATTGATAGGCATGCAACATGTTGATGGTGGATGTGGTTAAATGAGATATAGGCAGTGTGAAGTATGATGACGCATTGATGGTTGAAAAAATGGTGGAATGTGTTTGGGACTATCTATATTGTGGGAATGTGTTTGGAATTATTCATAGCATTAGAGGTATTAGTGGTAGCATGTGCGATAATGTGCGTGGTATGGTTGGGTACGATGCTTAGAATTAATTGAAAAATATCTTGTGAAATTTGAAATAGTTGTGAAGTTTCTTGAATAGAAGGACCAACCATGGATATGGAGGTATTGTTATTTTTGGATGATGTTTGGTGGTATTTTGGGTGAGTTGTGAGAAGTTAAAATATTATGTGATTTTTACTCCATTCTTAATGATGTTCATGAGGATATTTTGTTTGTTTTATTTGGTATCTTTATACATCTTTTATATAATATATGAATTTTTTAAAAATCTATCCAACTGAGGGGACATGTCTCCTTTATCTACTAATTATCATCCCCTTGATGGTTAGTTATGTCTTCTATAATAATTTTCTTGTGATTATTTTTGTTCAATCGAGAAGTCATCATCCACTCAATTTGCGGTTGGGTTTGGAATATACCAATGTGAACTTAGGGGGTTGCAATATGGGTGGAATTATGAAATAGTGGTTGGTGGAGGTTTGGTGAAATTTGGTTTAAAATTTCTAAGGGTGGTGATGTTGGATAAACACTTGGTTTTTTAAAAGGATGATGATAGAAGAAGGGTGTTCAATGTTTTGGTCTCCTTTAATGGCTTCAATAACTAGACTACAAAACCTTAACTTAGGGATTATCCATCCATACTAAGAATCTATCTGGTCATTATAAAGATTCATTTATTGTCAAACTAGGGACATATTATTTGAAATGGGTCAAAAAAATTTATGCACTAGGAACTCATTTTGTAGTCATGCTTCTACAACTAACAAGGAAACAATACTGGAAACAAAATGCATGAAAAGGAAATAATTAAAACACTCAATGAAAAATATCATCTAAATTGAACCCAATTTAATAATAGGAATACAATGCATTGAAAAACAAATAGGAACTACTCTATCTTCTTTGTCTGTAGGAACAAACACAAGAAGGGATTTCTAGTGGTTGCAGGAATGTCAACTGTCAAAATAACAACTAACTAATGCTTACAAAATAACTACCAAGTGATACAGATGGAATAATAACTAAGTGGGACCCCTTAGTGAGTCTTCTCAAAAATAAAATATATCATTTCAAATTGATATATCATATTATTGATTCAAAAGTGTTGTTACATACTAATGGCTGAAAACTGCTTTTTTATAAAATGTAAACTGAAAGTTACAATAGCTATGGTTCTAACTCCTAAGAAAGAGTACCTAAAGCTTATTTATAGAAAGGAAACTATAAATAACCTTATATATTAATTATTCCAATAAAATGATAATAGGAGGATGTTACTTTATTATAGCATAGACTACGGAGTTATGCTCTGACGGAGAAACAATCAAATTTGTTTTCATTGTAGAGAGAATCTAACATAACTAATATCCCTAAATATACTCTACTTCAGAGATGATCATTAAGGTTCCATTATTACACTTTATGGCCTTCTTGTGAATGTTTTCTGACTTCTTCAAGATTGGACTTTGTCTTCAACCAACTGGCCAGTTAGAACCTCCTCATTGCAATGTCTCAGAATTCTACTTATACTCCTTCATGTCATTATTATAGTGCACAATATATATATATATATATGTGTGTGTGTGTGTGTGTGTGTGTTATATAAAAATAAACATTCATCCATTCACATGAAAAACTAACATGAATATTTTACATAGAAACATGGGGCATATACTAGGTTCATCATTCAACCAAAAAGGAAATAAAGGACAAGTTTATAACCATTAGAATAGTCTTAGGGAGTTATCTAGAAAGTTAACTTAAACTCTATTCCTGGAACCAGTTGGAATGAGATGCAAACTGTGTTCCTGCAAAAATACAAAGAGTATTGTAAAGGGGGTGACTTGAGAGGAGATGATATTTTTTAAATGTCACAGAAGGAAGATGAAACTCTAGAAGATTACATTTCACGCTTCTTGTACAACTTGCACAAGAATCCACAACATGTGTTGGAGGAGGATTCATAGAAACTCATTTTCTTGATAGGAGTAAATGACAACTGCCTTGAAGTACTGAACCCTATGGCTGGAGGAGATATATCTTAATCTTCATGGGATGATCTTAAAAAAATCCATCTCAACTATTCAAGATCAACTGTAAAGAAGGGCAGAGAATTTTGATCCACACTTGCTAAGGGGAATAGCTCAGGAACTTCTACGATGGAAATCTTGAACCCGCTATTAGATTTCAAGCAAGATATTATCAATGATGTTGCTACACACCTAGATACAATGCATGCCAAAAATAAGCATGCAGATTTTAAGGCATAGCTAACTGAATACTGCCCTCATTGCTGCAAGAAAAAGAAAGATTGTGGGTACAAAATGGTGGAAAATTTGGAGAACCAACACCTTCCTACTAAGTACATGAAAATATAAAGAGAGGATGAGAAATTTTTCTTTGTCTCTCAATGTTGGCCATGGGCCTCAAGATAAGGTATGCCTCATGACCCTTTGCAACTTTCTAATCCTTATAATAACCAATGGTAGAACCAAAATTTCCAAAATCCTTCTCAGTACACCCAACCTACTTGGAACAATGCTTGGCCTAATACTCAGCAAAACTAGTGGTTTAACCCATAGAAAACCCAATGGCCATAGCCTCAAAATCAATGGCAGCCACCGCAAGGGTATTGGAAACCTTATAACTAGTGAAGAGGGCCTCAACAATGGCTTAATCAAAATCCTAGTTATCAACCCTTACCACCCCTAGTATCTCAACTGGCAATAATGCCACCTCCTGCAGTCACAAGTCCTACTCCAAGGCCAACACAATTACCTATTCATCCACAACCCAATCCTAACAACAAGTAAAAATAACAACCAATGTATGCTACTAATGCTCAATAGTACCCTACCTATGCATTAGAAATAACAAATATTCACTTGAGATCTGGTACTACCTTGCCTGAACCAGAACCTTTGGTTATAATGGAAGTTCCAGACCTTCTTGCACCATCGACACCACTTCCATAAACTACTCTTCCAAATACTATCCCACCAACTAATATATCAAGTCAAATTGATGTTCACACCTCAGTTAATCCTCATTTTCCTCAAAGGCTTAGTATGGAAAAACCTATACCCTAGGAAGAAACACCATTTGATATCCTTGACCAATTGAAAAACATGCATATCCAAATTCCACTATTTCAGGCTATTAAAGATGTTCCTCTTTATGAGAAAGCCATTAAAGGAGCCTGCCTCAAAAAGCCTAGATGAAAGAAAAAGGATCCCCAAATAGTACATGTTATAGGTCAACTTGCATATATTATGTTGAGAAAGATAGTCATGTTAGGATTAATCCCAAGAGATAGCTGAGAGGGGGGGGTGAATTAGTTATCTACTAGTTTCAACTCTTTAAACCAATTAAGTACAAAATAACATTAAGCATAAATGAAACAAGATAACATAGAATAAAAAACCACAATTTTGGTTATGGGGAAACCAAAATAGGTAAAAAACCCAGAGGGAATTAGCACCCACAAATAATTGCACTAGAGTATAATGATCCATGTTAGAAGATCTTACAACCCTATTAGGATTTGATCTTTACAATGTAATAAGTAGAGTGACCTACTTAAGGGTCAGACCCTATTAGGAGTCTTTTACAAATAACCTTGTTAGGGGTGAGGACACACTGTCCAAGAGCACACTGCTAAAATGATGAAGGCTGGAACCTTCTGTAAAATAGATATACACTATATCTGATAATGAACTCTTTGAGTAGACCTGTTGTCTTGATCAGTTCGAGTGAATTGTATGCACTCTCTTCTTCTTCACATAGATCTTGAACTGATGAATGATATAGCTTTACTATACCAAAATAGCTAGCATCCTGCTCTATTCTTTTCTACTATCTATTGCTTCTTATTCACACTTGGTGATCACAAATGAACTTCTATATGTATCTTCTTCAAAAGATATGATCACATTGGTTGTAGTAATCCCTTCAATACTTTTCTTGTCGGCTAAACTAAGCACACAACATAATTAGAACCGTGCAACTCAAAATGAATAGACGCATCGCTTCACATAGTTGGCTCCACCAAAATCACTCAAACATCACACTTCAGATGAAACATATTTAGTTCCTTTGGTTAATCATCTTTGAATCATAACTAAACATGAATCCAAACACGCATATCGCAAACATAGGCGCAACTCAAGAATCAATAAAATTACTGTTGGCTCTTAAAAATAATCCTCTAAAACTATGGCTGGTAAACAGATCAACATAACTCAACTTTAACTAAACTTCTGAATATGTGTGTATGAACACGGTATAATAAATATGTCTTCAACATTAAAAAAACCATGCAAGGCTCCAAAATATCCATGCTGAAAAGTGAATATAGTACACTGATGTATACTATATGTTGTCATCAATGACAAACATATAGTCAACTATTTTCACAAAGGAAAATCTCCAACAATCTCCCCCTTTGACATTGATGGAAACATATGATATGAAAAACACCATCAATCCAAAAGTATCTTCTTTCTTTTTACAATCTTCTCAATATCCTCATCAAAAGTTCCTCTTAACTGATGCATCTCTTTTTACTGTATTTTTATTCTCATGAATATATACTCCCCCAGAGTATATGCTCCCCCTTACTATATACTCCCCCTTTGACATCAATGACAAAGGATGCCAAATACAAATAAGCATTGCTACTACTCTTGAAGTAGAGTAGTCAACCAGTCATCAGTCACCAAGGACTGATGCACTTGCTACAAATTCTAATTAGACTCAGGAAAGGGAATTAATCCCAACTTCTTTCTTAGATAATCAAAAGTATCTTTTGATAAAGGTTTTGTAAATATGTCTGCCAACTCGTCTTTAGTGCTCACATAATCCAACTTCACTTCTCTCTCTACAAATTTTTCTCTTAGAAAATGATATTTTATTTTTATGTGTTTTTTCTTTGCATGCATCACAATGTTCTTTGACATATTAATAGTTCTAGTGTTGTCACAATGAATGAAAATAGGATAATCAATCTGAATTCCAAAGTATTTGATCATATGCTTGATCCAAACCATTGTGGAACAATTTAATGTTGCTAATACATACTCAGCTTCTACTATTGATCGAGAAATGCAGTTCTGCTTCTTGCTTGTCCAAGTAACCAACCCATCTCCAGGAAATACTGCTCCTCTTGAGGTACTCTTTCTATCATCAACAAAACCTGCCTAATCTGCATCTGTGTACACATGAAGTTCTAAAATTTCTAAATTAGGATACCATAAGCCATAGTCTATAGTCCCTTTTAAATATCTGAATATTCTTTTTATTGTCATTAAGTGATTTTTTTTTGGTTCAACTGCAAATATCCCAACAATGCCAACTACATTAGAAATATCTGGTCTAGATTGAGTGAGATACATGAGTTTTCCAATCATATACTTGTATAGTGTTTTGTCTACTGATGTGGAGTCATCATTTTTAGAAAGCTTGCTTCCTGTTATCATAAGAGTGCTTACTGGCTTGCAATCTTCCATCTTGAATGTCTTCAATATGTCCTTCACATATTTAGACTGATTTATGAATATACCTTTGTCTGTCTGCTTTACATTTAATCCCAAAAAGTATTTTATTGGTCCAATCATGCTCATTTCAAATTTTCTCCGAATCTCTTTGGAAAATTCTGTATGAAGCTTATCATTACCTCCAAAAATAATGTCATCAAAAAAGATAGAAACAAGTAATAATCCTTCAGGTGTTTCTCTTATGAATAAGTTGCAATCTACTGCTCCCTTTTTGAATCCAATCTTTGTCAAGTAGCCATCAAGTCTCTCATACCATGCTCTTGGGGCCTGTTTAAGTCCATAGAGGGATTTCTTTAGTCTGCATACCATGTCTGGTTCGTCTGATAATTTAAATCCTTCAGGTTGTTCTATGTATACTTCTTCCTTCAAGTCACCATTAAGAAATGCTGACTTGACATCCATTTGATATACTTTAAAGTTCTTGAATGTTGCATAAGATAAAAACAATTTAATAGCTTCCAGTCTGCTCACAGGGGCAAATGTATCAAAGTATTCAATTCCTTCTTTCTGAGCATATCCTTTACATACCAATCTTGCTTTGTTTCTTATCATTGTACCATCTTCATTCATTTTGTTTTTGAATATCCACTTAGTTCCAATCATGCTTTTGTCACAAGTTGTAGGGACCAGTTACCATGTGTCATTCTTAATTATCTGATCTAATTCTTCTTGCATTGCATTTTTCCAATCTGAATCATTACACATATCTTCAACACTTAATGGTTCAATTTGTGAAAGTAAACATACCTCTTCATCAACGGTTGAACCTTTTTCTCTAGATCTTGTCAAAACTTTATTTCTCTAATCTCTAATGATATCTTCTTTTGAATGGTATCTAGATGTGTATTTTGGAATTTTAGGTGTGACACTCTCATCTTTAATCTATGATTCCTCTTCACTTGGTTCAGGGTTATTGCATGATACATCAATACAGTCAAACATTTATTCAATAAATATTTCTTTATTGATAGGTCTAGGCTCATCTTCAATCGTAGGTGCATTTTCATAATATCTTTCTTGAATCATGAACTTATCATCAATATTCACATGTGCACTTTCAATGATTTTCTTCAACCTCAAATTAAAACATCTATAAGATTTTCTCTTAGCAGAGTAACCAAGAAAAATACCTTCATCACTTCTAGCATCAAACTTACCAATAAAATCATCTCTCTTGATGTAGCACTTGCTTCCAAATATTATGAAGTTTTTTACTATAGGCACATTACCAAACCAAAGTTCATAAGGTGTTTTGTCTGTGCCTGGACTTAGTTGAGTTCTGTTGATAGTATAGACTGTTGTATTGACTGCTTCTCTCCAATAGGTGTGTGCAACTTTTCCTTCAATCATGATAGTGCACACTGTGTCAAGTATGATCTTGTTTCTTCTTTCTACAATTCCATTTTGTTGAGGGGTTCTAGGTGCACTTAGTTTTCTTTTGATCCCATCTTCTTCGCAGTACTCAAGAAACTTGTCAGAGGTGAATTCTCCTCCTCTATTAGATCTCAAACATTTTATCTTTAATCCAGGCTCATTTTAAACTTTAGCTTTGGATATTTTGAACTTCTCAAAGATTTCATATTTATCTTTCAAGAATGCAACCCACATCATTCTGGAGAAATCATCAAAAAACAAAATGAAATACCTTTCACCATAGTATGATCTTGTTTGAGTAGGTCCACATAAGTTAGTATGCACTAGATCTATTTTGTTCTCTGTAGAGTTCTGTTTGCTTCTGAATGAGTTCCTCACATGCTTTCCCATCACACATTACCTACACATAGTATCAACTGGTCTTGGAATACTAGGAAGGTCTTTTACTGCCTTTACATTGCTGATCTTTACTATGGTGTCAAAATTGATATGAAAAAGTCTTTTGTGCCATAACCAACTGCCATCCAGTTTTGCAACAAAACAACTTACTTTGGAGTTGAGCTAAAAAAAATTACCTTTGGTCTTTGAACCTGATGCTATCATGTCTCCTTCTTTGTTATTAATGATGCACCTATTGTTTTTGAATTCTAACTGATATCCTTTATCAAGAAACTATCTAACACTTAGTAGGTTATGATGTAAACCAACAACATACAGAACATCATCTGTCTTGTTCTTTCCATCTAAAGTGATAGATCGTCTGCCTATGATAGGTTTAGGAGTGTTATCTCCAAATCTAACCATGACACCTTTGTACTTATCTAGATGTACAAATCTATCTTTGTCTCTTTTCATATTATGTGAACACCCATTGTTAATGATCCGGTCTTTTATGACATCTGCTTGTGAAACGAAAGCCAATTCTTGTGCTTTCTTTTCATCTTCAATTTCCATTTCATCAAACATTTTTTCAATATCTTTAATTGCAATGAATCCAATTTCATCCTCTCTTGAATCATCATTAGTCACACCATCTTCAGCATAGTAGCATTCCTTAGTATATTTGGGCTTGTAATCTGATATGAACTTCTTGACTCTTGTAGGACACTTGGATGCAAAATGGCCAACTTTGTTGCATGAAAAACATTTGAATGGTAGTTGTCCTTCATATTTTCCTTTTCCTTTCCTTTCTTTATTAGCGATCATAGAAATGATTTCTTCGAGTTCTGTATCCACTTCTTATTTCTCAATATTACTAGAGATGCTCAAGGATTTATTACCATGGACTGAGGCTTTGAAAGTTGTTTCAATTTTAGGTTTTGTCTTCAATCTTGATATCTCAAATGCTGAAATTTTACTGATCAAGGTTTCTCTTTTGAAGTCTTTTGAAAATTGCATGGTTTCATCCAAGATGTTTATCTTTCTCTCATAATCTGATGTCAATGTAGTCATCAATTTTTCCATTATATCTTCCTCTGAAATTTCTCCACCATTGTTTCTGATTCCTGAAACTGCTTTATTAATCCTCTGATTGTAAGCTCTGATGTTTTCTTCAGGTAGCATTTCTAAATTTTTGTATCTTTTCTTCCATGTCATTCTACATTCATTCTTGGCTTAGATGTCTCCTTAAAACATGTCTTCTAGGTATTTCCATATTGAATAGGCTTTATCTTCCTTCTTAATCTCAGAAAATTCACTGTCAGATAAGGCACTAATTAGGGCTTCTTTGGCAATTGCATTTTGGGTGAATACTTCCTTTTGTTTTATAGTATAATATTATTCTACAAGATCTTTCAAAGTAGGAACATCAATTGCATGAGTAGAAACCTCATAGATCTCAAAACCAATGCATTGTAGATGTGTTATCATTTTGTTTTTCCAGTCAAGATAATTCTCTCCATCAAAATTAGGACTCTCTTTTCTGAAGTATGCCATATGATCTACCTTAAGCTATTAGAATTTCTCTCTAAGGCACTTGGATCTGATACCAATTGTTAGGATTAGTCCCAAGAGATAACTGAGAGGAGGGGGGGTAAATTAGTTATCTACCAGTTTCAACTCTTTTAACCAATTAAGTACAGAATAACATTAAGCATAAATGCAACAAGATAACACATAATAAAACACCAAAATTTTGGTTACGGGGAAACCAAAATAGGTAGATACCCCGGTGGGAATTAGCACCCACAAAGAATTGAACTAGAGTATAATGATCCCTATTATAAGATCTTACGACCCTGTTAGGAGTTGATATTTACAATGCAATAAGTACAGTGATCTGGTTAAGGGTTGGACCCTGTTAGGAGTCTTTACAAATAACCATGTTAGGGGTGAGGACACACTGTCCAAGAGCACACTGCTAAAATGATGAAGGTTGCAACCTTCTGTAAAATAGATATACACTATATCTGATAATGAATTGTTTCAGTAGACCTTCTGTCTTGATCAGTTCTAGTGAATTGTATGCACTCTCTGCTTCTTCACATAGCTCTTCAACTGATGAATGATATAGCTTTACTGTACCAAAACAAATAGCATCTTGCTCTATTCTTTTCTACTATCTATTACTTCTTATTCACACTTGGTGATCACAAATTAACTACTATATGTATCTTCTTGAAAATATATGATCATATTGGCTATAGGAATCCCTTCAATACTTTTCTTGTCAGCTAGTCTAAGCATGAAAAATAATTAGAACTACGCAACTCAAAATGAATAGATGCATTGCTTCACATAGTCAGCTCCACCAAAATACTCAAATGTCACACTTCAGATGAAACACATTTAGCACCTTTAGTTAATCATCTTTGAATCATAACTAAACATGAATCCAAACATGCATATCCAAAAGATAGGCACAACTGAAGAATCAATAAAATTACTGTCGGCTCTTAAAAACAATCCTCTGAAACTGTGGCTGGTAAATAGATCAACATAACTCAACTTTAACTAAACTTCTGAATCTGTGTGTATGAACATGGTATAATAACTACGTATTCAACATGAAAACAACCACGTAAGGCTCTAACATATCCATGTTAAAAAGTGAATACAGTACACTACTCTGTACTATATGTTCTCATCAATGAAAAACATACACTCAACTATTTGCACAAAGGCAAATCTCCAAAAAGTCATTCCAAGGTACTCTGACCTTGGAAGCTCATTTGTTGATATTATAATTAATGCCTAGTCTATGAAGAATGCTCTAGTAGATTTGGGAACAACTATAAATGTTATGACTAAGGATACCATGCATAGATTGAGTATAGAGATATTAAGGACCATTCCAACAGTCTTGCAACTTGCAGACAGTTCCACTGTCACCCCAGATGGCATAATAGAAGATATAGTAGTTACATTGGATTCATGGGAATGTCCAAATGACTTCTTGATATTATCACCTATGGTAAATTTTTATGGTTATCTAGTTATCCTTGGACAACCTTGGTTAGCCACAAGTGATGCTAATATCAATTGTAGATTAGGTAACATGACAATCTCAAATGGCTAATCAATCAAGAAGTTAGCATTATATCCTCCTGCCCAACCACAACCAGATTTAAGTACTCCTATTTGGCCAGATTTGGGAGATGAGGAAGAAGAGATAAACTTTGTTTCTCAACTAATGATGTTACACAAAAAATCCTTCCTTAAATTGCAATAAGATGATGATGTGATTCAAATTATCCTTACTAATGACTGTGTCACAAAAAAAGATGTTTCTGAAAGCTCTTTTCTGCAGTTGTCTATCTATGAGAACTATGTTTTTATAGTAGGACCTAATATTATCCATCAGTTACTCCCCTGTGAGATATTTACAAGCCCAATATTTCAGGTATCAATGCTTGAGCTAACAACTAATGTGGAACTCTCTCCTGGACACAATGTTCATGTTAACAGTAAACTACCACCACAACAATTAGCATTGTTAACACAATTCCTTTGTAGACATGAAAAATATTTTGCTTGGGACTATGGACACATGAAAAGATTGAACCCAAAACTCTATACATAGAATTTACATCAACAAAGGTAGTCTACCACTTTGCCAACCTTAGAGAAGAATTAACCCAGCCTTAAGAGAAATTGTAAGGACTAAGTTGCAAAAGCTGTTGGGTGCTGGTTTTGTTTATCTAATATCTGACAGTAAATGGGTTTCACCTTTGGTAATAGTCCCTAAAAAGGGGGGTAAATGGAGAATATGTGTAGATTATAGAGAAATTCACAATGCAACAAAGAAAGATCATTTTCACTTGTCAACAATTGATCAAGTTCTAGATACCTTAGCTGGTAAAAAGTACTTCTCTTTTCTTGATGGATACATTGGATATAATAAGATTAGCATTTCTCTAGAGGATCAGGAGAAGAAAAAATTTACATATCCTTGGGGAACATATACATATTCTGTGTTACCTTTTTTTTTATGTAATGTTCCAGCCACTTTCCAATAGGCTGTAATCAACATTTTTGTTGATATATCACATGACTGTATGAAAATATATATGGACAATTTCACCATATTTGGTGTTACTTTTGAAGAAGCTTTGAAGAAATTGGAAAAAGTGTTGATCAGATGTAAAGAACACAATCTATCCCTGAATAGTGAGGAATGTTTCATGTTGATGCAAGGAGTTGTGCTAGGACACTTCATCTCAGAAGCTGGTATCCAAGTGGACCCTACAAAAATTGAGGTAATTCTTACATTGCCTACACCTACTAAGAAAACAGATGTTAGATCCTTTTTAGGACATGTTAGTTATTATAGATGCTTCATTTAAAATTTTAGTCAAATAGTTAGTCCACTATACACCTTGCTTATAAAGGACACTGAGTTTACATGGACACCAACATGTGCGGAATCTTTCCTGTAGCTCAAGTCCCTTCTTACAACAACACCAGTACTTAGGGGGCTTGATTGGTCTTTTCCATTCCATATACATACATATGCTTTTGAATATACAATAGATGTTGTCTTATGCCAAAAATCTAATAACCTTGAAAATGCTATTTACTATATCAACAAAAGCTTACATGGGCCAGAGTTAAATTACACAGTTACAGAAAAAGAATTATTGGCAGTAGTCTATGCTTTGAATAAATTTTTTCATTATGTAACAGGCTATCAGATCTTTATTCATACTGACCATGCAACAATAAAATATCTTATGAACAATTCTGCCATTTTAGGCAGGCTAACAAGATGACTTTTTCTCTTACAAGAATTTGATATAGCAATAATTGCCAAGCTAGGTAAAGAAAATATTACAGTTGATTATCAAGACTCTAGAATGATGACGATGATAGCTATATGATAGATGATACATTCCTCGATGAACATTTGTTTCATATTTCTGTAAAGAGCCCATGGTATGCTGATATAGCCAGTTACCTTATAGCTGACAAGATGCCTACACATTTCTCTCCTAAGGACAAAAGAATGCTTGTTGAGAAAAGTTTTCAATTTTCTTGGATTGACAATACATTGTTCTATTATGGTCCATAAAAAGTCATGAGAAGGTGTGTATGTGAAGATGGAACCTATGATATCCTCCATGCTTGTCACGATCAACCCTGTGGAGGACACTTTATAGCTAAGAGCACAGTTATGAAAATATTAACAATAGGTTATTACTGGCCTACACTTCACAAAGATGCATCCAATTATGCTAGGAAATGTGATAAATGCCAAAGGATGGGCCATCCAACAAAATTAGATGAAAGGCCTTTACATCCAGAAGTGGTTGTCACACTATTTGATAAGTGGCATGGATTTTATTGGTCCTCTAGACTTTCCATCTTATGGAAAGTCCTACATTTTGGCATGCACAAACTATCTAACCAAAGGGGTTGAAGTCAAGGCAATGAAGCATGGCTATGATCATAAAGTAGTAGAGTTCCTGTATGAAGAAATATTCACCCGCTATGGTGTGCCAAGAGATCTCATAACTGATCAAGGCACACAATTCACATAAAACTTGATCACAACACTCATGAAAGAATACAACATCAGACACAGGAAATCCAGTCCCTACCATCCACAAGCCAGTGGTCAGGCGAAAGTCACCAACAGAAAAATTGAAGCAATACTCACAAAAATAGTTCACCTTCACCACCGTGATTAGAGTAGTTTCCTTTCAGAAGTAGTTGGGGCATATAGAACTACATGGAAGACAACAACATGATTCACTCCATTTGAATTATTGTATGGGAAAGTAGCCATGTTGCCCATCAAGTTTGAGCATAAAACATTATGTACTATATTGAAGCTAAATATTGATCTTTGTGCAGCACAACGAGATGATCTACTACATCTCAACTCTTTGGATGAGATGAGAAAAAATGCATTGGAGCATACAAAGGTAGTCCAAAAACATAGGAAGAAATGACATGACTCCCACATCAAGAACAAACAATTTAAAGTAGGTGATTGGGCACTACTATTTGATTCCTGATTTCAAGAAATACCAGGTAAATTACAAACAAGGTCATTAGGCCCATATGAGATAGATTATGTCTTCAATAATGGAGTAGTCCAGTTGACAATAATTGATCCAATTCATTTCAAACTATTGGTCAATGGGCATCGACTTTGTCTATACCATCAACCCCAGACCAAGGATGATTTCCTGTAGCAATTCAGAGACACGACTCCACAAGCACAACATGTAGTACTACCTATAGCAGAGGGTGAAAACCTCCTTCCTACAGCTTCAACTTAATGTTCCTTCATGTATGATCATATTAAATACTTCATTTTATAATGAAGTTCCATTTGCCTTTCATTTTCTATATTCTTCTTTCTAACCCACTTCACTTCTCTACCTTCCACCCACACACCCTGCATGTCATCGCATTTTTCCATATTTATATGCTTTCAATAATGCCACATCAACTGACACATACATCCACAACACTCATCCCATTCTTGCCACCTTTTTTGCGCATGTGGAAACATAATGACAGGTACAAAATTTTAGTTTCTTTCTACTTTTAGCACACACATTTCATTAATTATATCTAATACTATGCATATCTATAATTTGAAATTATGACAGTTTCTTTTTCCATGCTAAGTGTGACAAGTGTGGACACTTGTCTTATTTTTTTAGGGGGTAGGGAAGCATATTAATGTTTTTCCATGTCACTGCTAGTTGTACCTATCATTATCATTCTTAGAGAGATTGTCTGTTAGTTCAAATTTGTACTTGTGCTCTATTTTATTAAGTTCTTTTATTTTTCCCACAAGTGTCATGCCTCGATTCCCAAATATACCTGATAATTTCTGACTTGATGTGACCCTGTGAAGACATAATCAAGTTATGTGGGAAATACTTACACTTAAAGCTATAATTCCTTGCCGAAAGTGCCATTATCACTCATTTTTTCAAAAATAGGGATTGCAAGGAAATCTGCAGTTTGAAGTGCAGTTAGAAGTTTAATTTTAGTGTGTTTAAAAAAAAAGATTATGAAATTGGGAAATTGCAAAAGCAGAGAAATTTGTGAATTGGTAAATTGCAGCAGAAATTTGGAGAAAGCATTTGGAACAATGGGAGGGCAGTTGATGCGTCATGAGCTAGTGTTCCATACCATTCTGCTCATGGAAGTAGAAGCATTTTTGAGATTCCATGCTTGTGGATGGCTTGGGTATTTCCTAAAGCTAACAAAATTTGACGAGGAAGTAGCCACATAATTTATGAGCACATTTGAGGAATGAAAGGCAAATGGATGGGGTTTGACAATTTTGGAAACAAAGGAATGCATTGTAGAAATGACTGGGTTTCCCACAATTAAAGAGCATTATCCTAATGAACACGACGCTAGGTCAACTTGAGCTCAATTCACTCTTCCTTCAAACCCTTTGTTAGAAGTGAACAAACAAGGTTGGAAGCGCATGTCACTTCCTCCCCCATTCAATGAGATGGCGATGCACATTATAAGGTACCTCACCTATGAAGGAAGTTTTTCCCATTTGCATGTACACCATTTTAAATTGCTTAGCTATATCATGCATAATTTTCCAGTAAACATTCCAAAAATTCTGTATAATATGCTGAGCATTAGTGCCGAAGAAACCCATAAAGGAAATACAAATTATGTTTCTCACCATGCCATAATTAAATTATTAGTTGAAATATCCCTTAGAGATGTGTCTCCCTTGCCATGGGATGAATTTTTTAGGTTTAAAAATTTTCAACCTCAGGACGAACTTGTTGAAAAACCTATTAATGAGAGTGCAACACCCTTTGAGCCAGCTGCTAAAACAACTACCCAAGAAGGAGAACTTGAAAATCTTGAGGAAAATGAACCATCTCCTACTCTCAAGGGAAATGTACCTACCTCTTCCTAGAAGAAAGGAAAAAGAAATATTGGTGAAGGAACTTCAGTTCCTGAGAATGAACCTCAAAACCCTACAAGTTCAAGAAGTAAGAAAAGGAAGTTGACTCCTGCAACAATTAATCCTGTAGCAGAAAGACTGAAGAAAGATGTTAAAAATAAAGTTGTGGAGGTTACAAAGACTCCCTTACAGAGAATTTATCAGATGAGAGGGAAAATTCCACATGTTTCCCTAGATAGCCAAACTATTCCCTTAGAAAAACCTACCACATAACCCCATGTTGAGTATGTTTGAGATAATTCCCCAGTTCATCCAAATGTTCAATATCTTTCCTATAATTTAAATTATTTATGTGATAATGAGCCTCCCACACATAGGATTAAACTTGGAGAAAGTCATCAAATTTTTCAATAAGGTAATAAGGAAGAACTTCTGTTGCCTCAACCATCAGCTCACTCTTGCTTCCATAGTGCTCTAGTACCTTTTAGGAGGACTTGGTTCACTAACTATTTGGAGCAAGCCTATAGAGAAAAGAGGAGACAAAATACTCATCCAGAAGATTTTGGCCCACCTACTTCGCAATCCATTCTTTTCAATTTGTATAATCAATTTGTTCTTAAGACAACTCTGTGGAAGGAAGAGAGGAAGAAGATACAAAAAGTGATTAGTGATCAAAAGGAGGAAATAGAAGACCTGAAAGAGAAAATAAAGAGACAAAAATAGAAGATGGACCATGCCTTAAAATTGGCTGACCAAATTATAGCTTGCAGGCCTCCTCCTATAGTATATGTCATTTTCTTGAAAGAGAAATTTCTCTTGTTCCAATTAATGATGACTATGAAAGATAAATATTTAAATTTTAGGACAACTCAAGAATTTTATGGATTATACCAAACCCTCCTTGTTTGGCAACAAAACTTGCTATGTGAATTTTATCTCCATAACTTCATCATTCCTGAGGAAACTGAATGGAATCCCTTGCCTTAAATTGGAGACATACATCTAAAAGCCTTGATGTCATGGATGCACAATGAAGCCAATTATGATAGACAATTAGAAAATTACAGGGATCAAGAAAAATCAGAATAGTTACTCTTGAGGATTGAAAGTGGTAAGCCTGATGTTCTACTAAGGGACTGGTTCAGTCTCACTTATGGGAGTACAAAAGCAGAGACCAGGGACATAATTTTTGCAATTAGAGAAGAAGTCTACACATAGTATCAAGGGATTTCTTACTTCACATTTTAGAGAGCCCTAGCTGGTGTCGGAAATAGATAGAATAGGTTTCTAGAGGTTTTTAAGAAGGCTGAACCACATAGTCCTCTCAACCTAGAAGAAACAATTCACCGGGCACCTAAATATATGTAGTTGGGAAGATAAATCCAATGTGAGCTCTGGTGTCTCTTTATAATCCAACTAACAATTCTTCTATGGCCCTTATATGACATTAATAGTACATGATTGGACCAGCTATAGGAAGACTACAGGATGGACTTCTAGGAGAAAACCAGAGGATTCTATTACACTTTCACAAGCAGGAGGAGAGGAAAGA
The DNA here is from genome assembly GCA_018584345.1 of Thuja plicata. Lineage (NCBI taxonomy): Eukaryota > Viridiplantae > Streptophyta > Pinopsida > Cupressales > Cupressaceae > Thuja > Thuja plicata. The sequence continues at coordinate 2,001,804 of MU224972.1, read as the reverse complement.
TTGAAGTTGGAGAATGCAGGGGAGTTGCGAAGAAGTTTAATGCTTGAGGACAAGAATTATTCTTGTATGGGAATATGATGGGGCAATACTTTGTCTCTAATTTATACTAATTTTATGCTCCATTTTAAGACATTTTTACAACACTTGTGAAACTTGTAAGTGCTTGAACTTATGAACATGCTATAAGTACAATCATATACATAAAAATTATGGGTAGATAGTAGTGACATACTTTGCTAAAATATTATATATATGTTGCAGTATTTCATATAATTGTTTGAATGTATGTCCTAACATTTGGATTAAGTTGAATAGCTGACTTGAATATATATGCATGTACTACTAACCTGCTAGGAAAGAGGACTGGCTTGAGAGTGGATCCGCAACAATGATGAGGAAATGATGAAGTCCTAGCTAAGATGAGGAGAACCATTATAAAACTACAGAAAATTATTGATGAATTGAAGGAACTACCATTTCAGGGAATATAGGAACACAATTATGTTATATTTTCTCTGCTGTCAATACTCTATTGAAGCGGTTATCCAGTATTTATGATATTCTGTCATGGGCTATTGCATTCTCCTTTCTTTATGGTGTGAATCAGTCAGAACTTATCTTTGTGTTTTAATAAATATCAATTCTCGATATAAAGGGTTATGATTGTTATATTGTAGTTAGTTTTTTGTGATTGTACCATTGTTGCAATTGAAAGCAAAGTTACTCTTTTAGTTTCGTGCATTGTTTCACTATGATGTAATCAATTTATCTAGAAATATAATGAAGGAGTGATTTTGAGTTATATTATGTGTTAGTAGTAGTAGAAGCCGACCAAGGGGTCCTACTTGGAAGGTGGATTAGAGTAGACTAGGTTAATTTGTTTTAAGCATTTACAACATTTCAAGTAGAATTTACTATTTCCGCTTGTAGCATTATAACTTGTGTATGTGCCCGCAACACCTGCAGGGATAATTATAGTGAATGCTTTGGGTTGATAGAATAGGTTAAGTTGAGCTTATAATTGTCAGCATAAATTTCATTAAGTAGTTGTGTGTGTTTACTTTCCTGCAAAAATAGCGTAAGTTTCTTTCATGTATTTGCCTTCCTAGAGCTTAAGTAACATGACTCTATGAGAGACTTGGTGCACAAATCGTGCTGTCCCATTTCAAGTATATGTCCTTGGGTTGCCCATTCAAATGCACTTCATGATAGGGAAAATAATACTTATTTTGAATACACTATTCCTAGGAGAAGCTTTGGCATGATTATTATTACCTATTGTGGGGTTGTTCACTCACAATGCCACATACCCCTTTTCTTCCCTTATGAATAGGGACACCTTGTTGAGGATAAATAGGATTCTATAAAATAAAATAAATTAATTTCCTTAACCATAAATGAGGTGGATGAGAAGACTTAACCATGTGATGATAAGATAATCCAATAATTATTGGAAACTATTTAATAGTGGAATTTAGGGGACTTAGAGTTAGAAGAATAAGATAAGGTGAATTAGCTTAATTTATTTAGGAATAGTAGAAGGAAGATTAATTAAATAATTAATATTTAATTAATTTTCTCAACTCAATTTCAGGTGTATATACCATCATTAATGACATTGTTATTGTTGGCCCAAAACTTAGGCTAATCATTTGAAGATAAAGGATAATCATCCTTGATATATTGCTTAATGGTTCCTTTTTAACAAGACCTTGCCCAGTGGATTTATCCTTTTTAATCACCATCTTAAAGTCCTTGGTACATTCTCTTTGTAATTGAAAGAAAATTGGTTGGATAAAACTTTGCATAAATATATATACCAAATGTTTCTCAAGTATGGCCCAAGGGAATCGATTGGAAATTAGGTGTCTCCATCTTTTCAAGAAGTTTTCAAAGGTATCCTATTTTGTTGTTTGGTGTTGCACAAATTGATTATTGATGCCTTGTTTTCAATATTATAAGAATATTGTGCAACACATTTTTCAATTAGGTTAGCAAATGTGGAGAAAGACCCGTGAGGGAGAATCATAAAATTATTAAGGGTGGATCTACCTAAACTTATAGGAAAGATTCTCTTTAGAAAATTTTCATTGTATGAATTCTTGGAATGCAACATAGAATAATTTGAGATATAAGATGGGGAAATTATCTCCCTTATATTTGTCAAATTTTGGCATTTCAAAGTTTAGAGGGAAAGGTTGAAATGTGACAGGTCAATCAAAAGGATAGGGAAATGTGTCTTCAAATGAGAATTATTTTTCTTGTCCCCATTTTCATGTTGAGGATAACATTTTGCAAGTCCTAGACTTGTTGGGAAAGGTATAGACAAAAGCAAGTGATGAGTGGTATGTATGTATGATATTCTCTAATGATTGATATGGAAACACCAGATGTTGGTGGAGGTACATATTGATTTGCATGTAACATGTTGATTGTGGATGTGGTTAAGCAAGATGTAGGCAGTGTGAAGTATGATGAAGCATTGATGGTTGAAAAGAGGGTAGAATGTGTTTGGTACTGTCTATATCGTGGGAATGTATTTGGAATTATTCATAGAATTAGAGGTATTAGTGGTAGCATATGTAATAATGTGCGTGGTATGGTTGGGTACGATGCTTAGAATTAATTGAAAAATATCTTGTGGAAATTGAAATGGTTGTGAAGTTTCTTGAATAGATATACCAACCATGCATAAGGAGGTATTATTATTTTTGGATGATGTTTTCATGATATTTTGGGTGAGTTGTGAGATGTTAAAATATTATGTGATTTTTACTCCATTCTTAATGAAGTTCATGAGGATATTTGTATGTTTTATCTGGTATCTTTATCCATTATTTCTATGGTATAGAAATATTTTAAAAATCTATCAAAATAAGGGGATATGTCTCCTTTATCTAATAATTAATCATCCCCTTGATGGTTAGTGATGTCTTCTACAAGAATTTTCTTGTCATAATTTTTGTGCAATCAAGAAGCCATCATCCGCTCGATTTGTGGTTGGGTTTGGAATAACCAATGTGAACTTAGGGGGTTGCAATATGGGTGGAATTATGAAATAAGGGTTGGTGGATGTTTTTTGAAACTTGATTTAAAATTTCTAAGGGTGGTGATGTTGGATAAACACTTGGTTTTTTCAAAAGGACGATAATAGAAGAAGGGTGTTCAATGTGTTGGTCTCCTTTAATGGCTTCAATAACTAAACTAAAAAACCTTAACTTAGGGATTATCCATCCATACTAAGTATCTATCTATTCATTATAAAGACTCATTTATTGTCAAATCAGGGACGTATTACTTGAAATGGGTCAGAAAATTCTATTCACTAGGAACTCATTTTGTAGTAATGCTTCTACAACTAACAAGGAAACAATACAAGAAACAAAGTGCATGAAAAGGAAATAATTAAAAAACTCAATGAAAACTATCATCTAAATTGAACCCAATTTAATAATAGGAATAAAATTCATTTGAAAACAAATAGGAACTACTCTATCTTCTTTGGTTGAAGGGATTTCTAGTGGCTGCAGGAATGTCAACTCTCAGAACAACGACTAACTAATGCATCCAAAATAACTACTAAGTTCTATAGATGAAATAATAACTATGTGGGACCCCTTAGTGAGTCTTCTCAAAAATCAACTATATTATTTCAAACTGATATATCATATTATTTATTCAAAAGTGTTGTTACATACTAATGGCTGAAAACTGCTTTTCTATAAACTGTAAACTGAAAGCTACAATAGCTATGGTTCTAACTCCTGAACAAGAGTACCTGAACCTTATTTATAGAAAGGAAATTATAACTAACCTTATCTATTAATGTTTTCATTCCCATGATAGTAAGAGGATGCTACTTTATTATAGCATAGAATATGGAGTTATGTTCCAACAGAGAAACAATCAAATTTGTTTTCATTGTAGAGAGAATCTAGCATAACTAATATCCCTAAATCTACTCTACTTCAGAGATGATCATTAAGGTTCCATTATTACACTTTATGGCCTTCTTGTGAATGGTTTCTAACTTCTTCAAGATTGAACTTTGTCTTCAACCAACTGACTTGTTAGAACCTCGTTGCAATGTCTCAGAATGCTGCTTATACTCCTTCATGCCATTATTAGAGTGCACAAAACACACACACACATATATATATACATATATACATATATATATATATACATATATATATATATATATATATATGTATATATGTATATATATGTATATATACATATATACATGTATATATGTATATATACATATATATACATATATACATATATATATACATATATACATATATATATATATGTATATATGTATATATATATGTATATATGTATATAT
>MU224972.1:1938476-1997400 GCA_018584345.1 Thuja plicata | reverse complement strand
TATATCTGTGTGTGTGTGTGTATTTATATAAAAAATAAACATTCATCCATTCACATGAAAAAGTAACATAAATATTTCACATAGAAACATGAGGCATATACTAGATTCATCATTCAACCAAAAAGGAAATAAAGGGAAAGTTTATAACCATTATAACTGTATTAGGGATTTATCTAGAAAGTGAACATAAAACATATAAACAAGGTATTTAAACCTCATCATTTTATTGGAACCTCCTAAAAGAACCTCTAGAAGCATAAAACATATAACATAAACGAGCCATTAAATAGGCTCATCATTCTCCCAAACCACATCTCTTAATGATCCTTGAGCACGTACCCAGTTCCTCATTCTTACCATCAACCTATAGTCACTAGGATTAGGTTGTCTTGAACCTCCTACAACTAATCTCCAATAAAATCCCTTTCTTTCATCCAATCTATTCCACCTATCTCTTTCTGATGTCTTATTAAAATCATTTTCAATTGGAAATAACAACATAGGTGGTTGGAAGATAAGAAAAATCTAGTTGTTTTCTTTTTCCTTGCCCAAGTGTACATATTAGTTGTCTCTACGCATGGTTGCATATTATTTCTATAGCGAATGTGGATCCAACTATTTTAACTCATCTAATAAATTATTCCATTGCTGTGCAATGTACCCCATGACTGTTTGTCCTTCACTGGGAGACATTTTTTCAAAATCTTGGTAAACCCCTTCCCTTAAGGTTAATATACAAGGTCTCAAATCAGTCCCATATAAAATATTTTTCCAATCACATTAGAGAATCCTTGGATTCTTGGACTTAGCCCTGAGAGTGAGGGGAATTAAAATTTCTTCATCCTTGTAATTTCTAAATTGGCATCCTCTAGTGTTCTCATTTTGTATCCATCACATCAGTGTTTGAAAGTTGACTTCTAGGGAGTATATGGCTTATTTTGTGTTGTCATTATGGCAACAAAGTCATATGAAGTTTTGACAATAAACTATGAAGTGAAAATTGACTAAGTGTAGAAGACAGAGCAGAATAGTGACTTGCAGTCGATTAGGGCATCAGTGCACGTGCGTACAATCACATCAAGATATGTACATTCATACTTAATCTCTATGGTATGTTGTTATGCTTATCCTATATACGCATGGTATGGAATGGCAGTATAGACAAGTTACAAAAAGAACAAGTACACTAGCAGTTCAGAATACAGAGTATGAAGCCGACTTCATTATTTTGATTAGCGTGTAATCTTTTTTTATGTAAAGGCTAAGTGCCTATTGTAATAAGTTTGTAATCATGTATTAAAAATTTTTGAAAACACACTTAAGCCAATTTTTTTGGAAGCATTGTGAATGTTGTTTTTGGGCCGACTAAGGCCTTGTTTATAGTCGCGTCTATTCAATCATAAACATATATATATGCAATGTAAAGATATAAATTATGTGTGTCGAGGAAATAGTCAGAGAAGTCATATAATAAAAGTAGTATGAAGATATCAGAATGAGATAGAACCCTTAAAGAAGATAAGAGCATAAGCACATAACTGGAACTGATCAGACATCTGTGTCACATACAGCAGTTCACTTTTGGATATAGTGCATATCTATTCACAGGAGGTTGTAGCCTTCTTTCTTATTGAGCAGTGAGATCTTGGACAGTGAGTCCTCACCCCTAGCAGGGTTGTTTTTAAAAGACTCCTAACAAGGTTAGACCCTTAACCAGGTCATTGTACTTACATTGTAAAGACTGCTCCTAACAGGGCAAAGGAACTTTAACAGGTTCATTATACTAGTACAATATTTGTGGGTACTAATTCCCACTGGGGTTTTCCTCTAATTAAGGTTTCCCCATAATAATATTATATGTTATGAGATCTTGTGTTAAGATTCAAGTGATATCTAATTGATTTATGTTTAAAGTGCTGAAATTGAAAAATTAGCTAAACACTGATTCACCCCCCCTCTCAGTGTTTCCAACAATTGGTATTAGAGTTTTGGTCCCCTGAAAGAAAAGTTTAACCACTTTAGGAGATCATGGATTCAACAGAAGTCAAACATCTAAAAAATAATCTTGAAGTAGCCCTTGAAGATCTAGATAGATCTGAAAAAGAAAATAAAGAACTTAAACTAAAATTTGATGGCTCACAAATGCTTATCAAGAAACTAAGGAAAGATCTGAAAGATTTCTCTACTAATGATTTGAAACTAAATGAAGAGAACATGTCTCTAAAAGATAAAGTAGAAGAATTGAATGATCATTTAACTAATAGCTTATCAGCTATTGAAGAGAAGAACAAAGAAAATAAATAGTTGGATGAAGAACTCATGCAGGCCAATATGAAAATCTTGGAATTGGAAAATATCAAGAACAAAATTGAATCTGAATGGGTGAAGATATTACTGATCAAGATACATGATGATCTATACTAGATAGGTGAGGTTACTATTTGCATCACTACAGATCTAATTCATGAGATGACTAGACTTCCCAAGACTGGACCAGCTCTTCCTACTGGAAAGGATGTTAAGAAGTAGGTTGAACAAGTCTTCTTATCTAGAAGTGATAGGCGCAGCATGACTGTTGATCCCATCAAGGAGAAAGACATAAAACTACTCACTATGATACTTGGATACAAGTTTCAGCAAGCAAGCAAACTAAATAGTGTGTCTGCAACAATAGTTTTGGAAGCAATAAGGATAGTAAGAGATAACACTCAGTACAATCTCTGTGAATTATTGCGCGCACAACTGATAAAGGATATCAAATCCATCAAGCATGAAAAGAGCAAAATATTTAGGTTTGGCTCTTTGATCATCTATTTTTACTTCCACATTGTTGGTAAAGTTGCAAATCTTTACCTAGATAGGAGCAAGCCTACTATGTCTCAAATATCTCTAAAAGCTACATCAGAGAGTAGTGCAAAAGACTCTATGGACATGGATATCAAAACTTTTGGGATCAAGATGCAGAAGAGGTTCAGGATACCTGAGAAGATAGTTGAGAAATACAAAGACACCATATGCTTCATGCAGGTGGAAATTGACTATACTTGCATGGAGGTAGTTGAGCCTAGGACAAAATGGATTCACCCTCTTGGTTATGAAGTCGAAGAACATGTTTTGGAAGGTTATGCACAAGTCCTCCTATCTGTGCCCAAGGATCCCAATGAACCTAGATGGGGCACTTACAAAGAAAAGACAAATCAAGTTGATTTTGTCTTATACAGTGTTGACAACAAAAGAAAGGCATCAAGGATTACCTCAAATATCCTAAAAGTTCATGGTGTCACACAAGAAGATCTTGACAGAGCTAGAGAAGCTAAGATTGCCAAAGAACTTGAGAAGACTCTCACATAAGTTAAAATAGAAAAGACTGATGATATGCCTAAGAAGAAGAAGAAATCAAATGAAGATACATATGTGCCATCAACTACCATTTATCTGGAAGCATCTCCACCATCAGTACCTAGCAAGATGGCTAGAAGGAAGAAGCAAGTTCCCACAAGTCATCCATCCTCAAGAACTACAAGGAGAAAGGTAAAGAACACACAAGCCCCTCATGAGGTAGGTTTCAGACCTAGTCTTAATGTCTTAAGGAACATAATTGTTAATGAAGGAAGACTAGAATATCTCAAGAATGTATATGAAAAATATCAAGAGATAGACAAATAAAAGATTCATTCTATGATCATCTCTCACATGATTAAGTTCAAAAGGATAGTATTGGAACTTAAAAATGTCACACCAAACAAGGTATGGAACATACTTGATATGATAAAGAGGCAAGAAATTGAAGAGGATATGAGGATAAGAGAAGAAACATTGGATAGTCTTCTCCTGGTGTGCTCACATGATGAGAAAGTCATTCTATTGGATTTAGTGAAGCCACACCTAAGAACCAAAACAAGAATTCTCCATATCATGAACAAGGAGTATGATCTGGTTGGTGAAGAGAATCATAAAGCATTTGAGTGGGTATTTCTGGATAGACATATGTATCAATCAATGATGCCTACCGCTAAGGCAACTCTAGTTACTCCTAAACAGGTTGGAGAACCAGTAATTTAGAATGCACCTAAGATAGGTCCACAAGTGATAGCGCCCTCAGTCTCAATAACTTCTGACATAGCAAAAGATTCAAGGGATATTATAATGATTGATAATATCAAGATATCCATGACAAATTCTGATAATGATATGGACAAAGTTGATAAAGCATTTGTAAGCACTGAAGAAACAAAGGAGGTATGCACCGATGACACATCCTTACAGCAAGATGAAGTCCCCCCTAATTATTCAAAAGATTTGAATAAAGAACAAGACAATCAAACTAATGAGATACCAGCTATGGAAATCCCAGTAAAAGGTGAATGCATGGACATTAGTCAGAATACTATATTCACACCATCCATTCAACCATCAAACTCATTGTTGTCAAGTTTAACTACTGACTCAGCAAGTATGGATGCATGGGGAGAAGAAGTTTTAATAAAGATCAGTGTGCTAGCCATGGAAAAAGCCAAAGAGAAACAAGTTATGAGAAACCCTCTCTTCTTGGAATCAGTAAACATTTTGAATGACCTAGTGCCTGCAGACAAGAAAGTAGCAAAAATCCAATCAGTTGATGATGTAGACATCATCCTAACAAGCTTCAAAACACATTTTACAAGCTTAGTAGAATCAGCCACAAGAATTGTAGAAGATGAGTATAAAAAGGAAATATTAAATGAACTAGTAAAGAAATTTACCTTAGATCTAAACTCATTAAAGATTGGTCAGTCTATGTTGAAAGAATTGGCAGAAAAAGGCAGGAAGGTTATAGAAAACCGCATGGACAGATGCAAACTCACCTCTAAACACACCAAAAAGATAGAGGAGACAGATATTTTGGTTGATAGTGTTAGAAAATTAGTTGAAACATCCATGCAAGACATGAACATCTGCAAGAATATCTGTCAAGGTCAACTGGACAAGATAGAAAAAGCTAAAATGGAGATGAGTAAGATAAGGATCAGGAAGACTCAAATGAGAAATGCACTTGCACCCTCCTTAGCAATTTTGGATGAGAACATTAAATATATTGATGCCACTATTATCATGTATGATCAAGGTCCCTGCATGGACCTGATAAAAATGGAGAATCTCACTTATGCTCTATGTGCCCATCTCCGAACAGTTGATGCAATGAAGGCATTCTGGCAGCAAGAGATGAAGAATCTTCAGATTGTATATCCAGATGTATACATGGAGTGAGTATCTAGAAAATTACAATTTTTTGACACCTTTTTCATTAATGTCAAAGGGGGAGTAATGTATTAAATAAATTATATATGAGCAGTACTGTATGTATATGTTAAAAAGATAAGAATATATAGTTTTTGGGTGTTAGTCAATTTTGAGTAACTTGGCCACATTCCTTTGTTGCCATTAATGACAAAGGGGGAGATTGTTGGCAAGTTGACTCCTAGGGAGTATATGGATTATTTTTTGTTTTCATTATGGCAACAAATTCATATGAAATTTTGACAGTAAACTATGAAGTGAAAATTGACTAAGTGTAGAAGACAGAGTAGAATAGTGGCTTGCATTCGATCATGGCATCTGTGCATGTGCATACGATCACATCAGGATATGCGTGTTCAGAATTAAGCTCTATGTTATGTTTTTATGCTTATCCTATACATGCATGGTATGGAATGGCAGTATGGACAAGTTATAGAAAGAACAAGTACACTAGCAGTTCAGAATATAGAGTATGAAGCCGACTTCATTATTTTGATTAGCGTGTAATCTTTTCTTATGTAAAGGCTAAGTGCCTATTGTAATAAGTTTGTAATCATGTATTAAACATTGTTGAAATCATGCTTAAGCCAATTTGTTTGGAAGCATTATGAATGTTTTTTTTGGGCCGACTAAGGTCTTGTTTATAGTCGCGTCTATTCAGGCATAAACATATATATATGCAATGTAAAGATATATTGTGTGTGTCAAGGAAATATTTAGAGAAGTCATAAAAGAAGAGTAGTAGGAAGATATCAGAATGAGATAGAGCCCTTAAAGAAGATAAGAGCATAAGCGTATAACTGGAACTGATCAGACATTTGTGTCACATACAACAGTTCACTTTTAGATATAGTACATATCTATTCACAGGAGGTTGTAGCCTTCTTTCTTATTGAGCAATGAGCTCTTGGATAGTGAGTCCTCACCCCTAATAGGGTTTTTTGTAAAAGACTCCTAACAGGGTCAGACCCTTAACCAAGTCATTGTACTTACATTGTAAAGACTTCTCCTAATAGGGCAAAGGAACTTTAACATGTTCATTATACTAGTACAATATTTGTGGGTACTAATTCCCACCGGGGTTTTCCTCTAATCAAGGTTTCCCCGTAATCATATTATGTGTAATGAGATCTTGTGTTAAGCTTCAAGTGATATCTAATTGATTTATGTTTAAAGTGTTGAAATTGAAAAATTAGCTAAACACTGATTCACCCCCCCTCTCAGTGTTTCCAACAATCAGGGCCCTTAGATGAATATCACCAATATAGAGAAATGAATTCAATTTAGTATCATGTGGAACAAAAAAATTATACAGGTAGAATTTATAAAGTAAATTCTTGGTGGCTGTAAGAGAAGTTTGATAAACATTATAAAATTCTTTTGGAGTTTCAATGGATGGATTCAAATCAAAAATAATTCTTGTCATCTTAAAGGAAAGATTGAGTTCCTTTAATTATAATGATATACTTTTGGTGGTGGCCTATATTCCAAGATTTTTGAAACCAATGTTACCACATTATCTAGTTCATTTTTTAATGTATCAATTTATTCATCTTTATTTTTGATCTCCTTGTCCTTTTTCCTAATCAATTCTTGCAATTTCATCTTCTCCTTAATTCATTCTACTTCTTTTTATAAAATTTAGGTATACAAATCTATAGCTAAAAACATAAATGAAAATGCAGGGGGCCTATGCCTTCCTTATTGAAAATTTCTCTAACCTGTTCCTTCTTCTTTCCTATTTGAATCCTGCTCTTGCATTTGCTCAATTGCAATAGCAAGTATAGATAAACATTTCAATCCTAGATTATCTTGAGGCTAAGCCTCAACCATCATTAAATCATGCTCCTATTAAGGCATTTCACCTAAATCACTCTCCTATGACACTTCCTCACCCCCCTCCTTATCTAAATCATAGGTTTTCATTACAGGGTTATGTTGATGTACTTCAAAAGAGGAAAACTAAGGGTTGTACATGGGTGGTCTAAGAGGATGGTTAAAAAATATACTTTCTTCCTCACTTGGGGTGGTATGATTAGATTCAAATGATTCAATTTGTATGGTGGCACTAGATTTCTTAGGCACAACTAATTTTATAGGATTTCCTCTCAACCTATGGCTTCTCCTTTGAGAGGTAGACTTATCTTCCGTAGGCATTTTTACTTATTTTTGTCTCTTAGAGGGCTTCTCTATAGTGGTTGCAAGTGAATCCCTTTCCTCTCCTTTTCTCTTCCTTGGGTTGGGAGTTTTCTATTCTAATTTATGTTTCTTTTCCTTCCATCCTAAACCCTTTGTTTCCTTGGATTTTACCTTCAACCTTTTAATGATAACCCTAGTTTTTGTTGGGGTTTAAGGTGGTTTATTAATGTTAACTCCTACTAATTAATCCTTATCATTAATGGAGGAGGACTCAAAGGAACTATCCTCAACTAGAAGAGAACCTTTAGCAGCGGCTACCCTTGATGTTGAAGCCCTCAGGATAAAGTTGAAAGTTCATCTTTCTATGTTAATCCTTTGGGTCATAGGAAGAACCCTAAGTCCCACATTTACATTTAACTCCCCAATTTTCAAAAACTCCTCACAAGTCATATAAGATACATCCCTTGAAGACCTTTCTACAAACAATTTGATCAAACAATGGTGGGATATGGAATTGGGCTTATCTTTTTGAGTTTTATAAGCCATATTTGACAATAGATTATAGAGCATTTTTCAAACATTCATGCACCTCCCATGTCTGAGATGAATAAACAAATTGTAGTGCATTGAATGAATGATTGCATGTGTATCTCCACATGTTAAGTACTTAATAACATGCACCTCCAATTGGATCCATCTTGTGGGAAGATATATTCTCCTTTCTCCTTGGCTACACACACTCAAAGGATGGTCACAATATCTCATAAACTCATCCCTTAAAGACCGTGCATCTTTTGACTAAGGGTAATTCTCACCATCAACTAGTAACCTAATGACATGTAACTGATTGAATGTTTGAAGATGTTAAATTGATGATCATTCTAGGCATTAAATTAGTTAATGTATTGTATTGTCATTTATGTCAACTTGATATAATCTATATGGTCATTAAAATACTGCCAAAGACTTTAGAGAACTGATGAATCAAAGGCTATGCTATCAGTAATGCATACAAGTCAAGTATTCACTATGTGACTATACACACCGACGGAGTGCATACTGATGGTTAGAGTAAAAGAGAAGAGTCATAGTGTTACCCAATGAGCTAATGCACAAAATTACCAATGAGCAGAGTTACAGTGTTGACTGACGAACAAAGAACAGAGTAACCAATGGAAAGAATTTCAGTGTTGCTCGATGAAGAAGACAAGGATAGAGATCTCGATGACAACTGAAGTCACACTGATGAAACATTTATTTATCACCGATGACTAAGTAAAGTGTTGACCGACAGAACAGAGAGTTCAGAAAATGAAAAAAAGCTTAGCTGTCAAGAAGCTAAAGATAGAATTAATGGATACTTATCATTGTTTTAATCATCCAGATAAAGCTGGAGATAAGTAACTAATTTAAAGCTAATTTTTCCAGTTGGCAAGAAGATCTCTTTGAGATAAATTAGGAGTTTTCTTTAAATCTATTGGTGAGAATTGTGGAATACGCCAAGAATCAAGAAAGCCAAGAAAAGGGGAAATCATGTCTATATAGAGACAAACCCAATTCATTATGAATGGGGGAATAGGCGAGGAGAAAAAGAGAAGAGGAAAGATGCTAAAGAAAATGTGAAGGAGAAGAAAGTTTTTATTCAGTCCTGATCAACAAGCTGAGGAAAGAGATAGATTCTGTAGACGTCGATGAACAGTGAAACAAGCATCATAGAGAAGAAGAGTGTGGAGCAAAGGTATAAGTGATTATATTGATTAAAGAGGTAATGGACTTACAATAGATCTGAAAATATGCAATTGAGTTGTATGTATGAATAGATTATTAGTGTTTCAGTTTAACCATTGAAGCATAAATCCTCTTAACTGAGCAGAACTTAAAAGTCTTTTACAATTGAGATACATCCCAAGGAGTATCAAAAAGTTTGATCACAAAAGTAGCATTGGATATGCCCAATACCTATTGATAGGCCAAGAGAGTTTGATAAAGGATGGTAGCATTAGATTCCAAATACTAGTTGACAAACTATTTCTAAATCCTCTAACAAGGTTACAACTAACAGTGTGTTTGTAACCTTTAATAGGGTTGGCTCCTAACAGAGTTCACTTTAGAAGAGTGAAAATTTGGGGTACCGGTCCCAGTGATTTTTCCCTTAATAGGGTTTCCACTTTAAAATCCATGTGTTATGTGTTTATAGTTTATTACTTTACTGTTTTACATTTCACATATGCATTTTTGGATTGATTGGTATACGCTGCATATTTACTGTGTTTCGGTAAATAGTTAACTGCTTATCGGTAATCATACAAAAGAGAGATTAACAAAGAAATCCGACAAGTAGAAAATTGATTAAATTATTTAAAGGCATACCTCTTGTAGGACATAAGATAACTTAAGACATAATCTATGGTTATAAGTTTTAAGGATTAATTTTGAGGCCACTGATTCACCCCCCCTCTCAGTTATTACTAATAATTGGTATGAGTGCTTGTGTGCTTAGAAGGAAGGTTTCAAGACCTAAGATAAAGAGCACAAGATGAACAGATGAGATGTGCCCAAGTTAAACAAAGATAATTTTGCTTCATGGCAGAGCAGAATAAGACTCCATTTATCAGGTATTGGTAATGATGTTACTCAATACTTAGATGTTGAATATGTGTTGCCCACAGGAGCACCAACAGTCAAAAAATTGAAAGAGAAGCATGAGCACAACTACATGATGATACAGCTTGCTTCCTCACTCTCCAATGCTGAATTTGAAGATGTCAAAACCTGCAAAACTGCAAAGCAGATGTGGGACAAATCGATGCTTGTACACGATGGTGACAAAAATGTTTTAAGAGCCAAGGTAGAAATCCTTAGATGGAAGTTTGACAATCTCAAGATGAAAGAATGTGAAAACATCACACAGTACAACACAAGAACCAAAGAGGTAGTTAATGCTATCCGAGGAGTTGGAGGTGTACTAGAAGAAGATACAGTGGTAAGTAAAATTCTAAGAACCTTACTGCTTACTTATGCTATTAGAGTATCTACCATTCAATAAATGAGAGCAGTAGCAAATAGAAATGTTACTCTAGATAGTTTGATTGGAAGGCTGATTTCATTTGAGATGAATAACTTTGATAATAGTTTCTTACCAAACATAGAGTCTACATTCAAAACTTCTATGAGAATAAGTAAATCAAGTCATAAAAACACTATGAGAAAAGATAGTGATAGTGAAAGTGAAGAAGATGATCTTGATGAAATTAAAGCACTTATGGCTAGAAGAATGCAGAGAGGCAAAGGTAAATACAAAGGTAGATTACCACTTGTTTGTGTTAATTGTAAAGAGATTGGACACTTTGCTGCAAGATGTACTAACAAAAGAAAAGATGATAGATCATTTGAGAAGAAGTCTGACAGAGGTGATTATAGAAGCTACTGACAATAAAAAAGAAGAGATACCTGAGACTGCAAGGGCAAAGGAAAGAAGGCTAGTTACCTATCAAAATGCAAAGATGATGATACTGACACTAAATCTGATGAAGACACCAAGATGGTGTTTGTGGCAGTAAAAGATGATTAAGATGATGATGAAGAAAGGTATGTAGAAACTGTACTCATATCTAAAGTTAGTAAAAATGATGTTTGGATCATAGATAGTGGCTGCACTCACCACATGACTGGTGATAAGAAAAATTTGGAGACTTTTGAGTACTATAAAGGTAGTTCAGTAAGAATGGGTAATGACACACCTTGTCCAGTTGCAGGTAGAGGAAATGTAATGTTGAATAACCAGATAAAATGTGAAAATGCTTATTGGGTAAATGGATTGAATTATAATCTATTGAGTGTTTCTCAGTTGAATAATTTAGGTCACAGAATAGAATTTGAAAATAAGAAGGCAAAAATCTTCAATAAATTAGGAAATCTGATTGGTACCGATGAGCAAGCAAAATACAACTTATTCTATCTGAATGATATTGACACCACTTGTTTGATTGCTACAAATGAAGACATATGGTTGTGGCACAAAATATTGTGTCATGTGAACTTTGACAACATGATAAAGATTAGCAAAAAGAGAAATGTTAGAGGATTACTGATAATGAGAAAGCCCAAAAGTATCATGTGTAAGAATTGTCAAAAAGGTAAAATGAAAAAGTCTAGTTTTAAAAGAAAAACCCATACATCTAATGCAATTCTAGAATTAGTCCATACTTAGTTATGTGGACCTATGAGGACAGAGTTATTATGGAGATAGATATTTTATTCTCTTTGTTGATGATTACTCTAGAATGATGACAGTCATGTTTCTAACAGATAAATCAGAAGCATTTAAGATGTTTAAATGGTATAAGGCTATGGTTGAGAAACAAAGTGGTAAGGAGTTAAAATGCTTAAGGTCAGATAGAGGAGGGGAATTTATCTCAGATGAATTCACTAACTTTTGTAATGAGCATGGAATCAGAAGACATGTCTCTGCACCGAGAACACCACAACAAAATGGAATTGCTGAAAGAAGGAATAGATCCATAGTTGATTGTGTAAGGAGACTGATGATAGAGAAAGGGATCACCCAAATCTTCTTGAGAGAAGCTGTCAATACTGCTATTTATACATTGAACAGAGTACAATTGAAGAAAGACACCAAAAAGACACCTTATGAGATTTGGTATGGATACACAACCAATGTAAGTTATTTCAAAATTTTTGGCAGTCAATGTTATATCTTAAAAGATGATAGAAATGGAAAACTTGACTCCAAAAGTGATGAAGGAATCTTTCTAGGGTATTCTACCAAGATCAAGGCTTATAAATTTCTAAACAAAGCCTCTAAAAAAATTGTTGGAAGTGCAAATGTAAAGATAGATGAATTTGTAGAGAAGAATGAAAATGAAAGCACTAAAGAACTAGAGCACTATAATAGGTTTACTTACAATGAGGAACCTGACACTCTAACTGACCAACAATGTAGAGCTCTTTAGAAATAGATCATTGCACCTAAGCATCAGGCTGCAAATACCGACAATCAGAATATTGCTCAAAATGATGCACAAAGTGATGAAGAGTAGAATGATGAACAAAATGATGATCAAGATGATAGACAAAGAGCTAAACCTATACTTGCAAGATATGTCAGAAGGAACCATCCACAGAACGAGATCATTTCAGACAAGAAGGATGGTATGAGAACCAGAAGTAAGTCTCTAAATACAAGATGTCTTATTTGTGATTATGAGCCCAAATCTATCAATGTTGCACTAGATAATGATGAATGGATAAGTGCTATGAATGAAGAGATTGAGCAGATAGAGAAAAAAAAGACATGGACACTTGTACCGAGACTAGATGACAAGAATGTCATAGGTACAAAATGGATATTAAGGAATAAAATGAATGAGAATGGAGAAGTCACAAGAAATAAAGAAAAACTAGTATGCAAGGGGTATGCACAAGAAGAAGGAATTAACTATGGAGAGACCTTTGCACCCGTTGCTAGGCTAGAAGGAGTAGGAATATTACTTTCTTATGCTGCATGTAAAGGATTTAAGGTATATCAAATGGATGTCAAGTCTGCATTCCTAAATGAAATACTTGAAGAAGAGGTATATATTAAACAACCAAAAGGGTTTGTTGATCCAGACAAGAGGGACATGGTATGTAGAATACAAAAAGCCCTGTATGGATTGAAACAAGCACCCCAAGCCTGGTATGAAATACTTCATTCCTATCTTATAAGTATTAGATTTGTAAGGACTCGTGAAAACAACAATTTTTATTTGAAGGAAGATACTGATGCTAACATTTTGATTGCTGAGAAATTTGTTGATGACATCATATTTGGAGGCAATGATATGCTATGCAAATAATTTGCAAATGAAATGAGAAAAGAGTTTGATATGTCTATGTTTGGAGAGATCAAGTTCTTTCTTGGTCTGTAGATCATGCAACAAGATGAAGGTATTTTCATTACACAATCCAAGTACATCAAAGAAGTACTAAAAATATTCAAAATGGAAGAGTCCAAACTAGTTGGAACACTGATGGAAACTGGATGTAAGCTGACAAAGGAAGACAAGTCATTAGAGGTAAATCAGACATTGTACAGATCAATGATTGGAAAACTCATGTATGTTTTACATACTAGACTAGCTATGGGTACATGTAGTAGGAATAGTTGCAAGATTTTATGCTAATCCTTGGGAATCACATATGACTGCTGTGAAAAGAATCCTAAGATATCTGAAGAATACCAAGGAATATGGCTTATGGTACAAAAGAGAAGGCAAATTTGAACTTAAGGTATTTGCCGATGCTGATTGGGCTGGAAATATTGATGACCGAGAGAGCACAACTGGAGGAGCATTCTTTATGGGTGACAGACTTGTCACATGGATTAGCAAGAAGTAAGATGCATCTCTCAATCTACTGTAGAGGTAGAGTATGTTGCTGCTGCTACAAAGTGCTCAAATATTGCATGGATCAAACAGTTACTAGAAGGTATGCATATGAAAATTTTAGAACTAGTAATTATCTATTGTGATAATAAAAGTGCAATAAGCATTTCAAAGAATCCAGTCATGCATGCTAAAACAAAGCATATTTCCATCAAGTATCATTATTTGAGAGAACAATTTCAGGAAAAGGAAGTGATACTTGAGTATGTTAAATCAAAGGAACAATTGGCTGATATCTTCACCAAGCCACTACCCAAGGATGCATTTGAATACTTGAGAAAGAGACTAGGGGTCAGACCCTTGTCTACTGGTCAGTAAGCTAACTAGAAGGTTGCATCAGCCTACATATTATCAGAATATCATTCATGTTGATGCAAGCAGAGAGATGGACTTCAATGTTACATCTATAAACCACAAGGTAGTAATCTACTCCAAGCACCAGAGTTATTACCAATGGAATGGGAAATTCAAGGAATATATTATGGAAAGAAAGGATCAATTTGACATTACTGTCAAATACTTTTTTCACAAAATCTGTGTTTGCAAGGATGTTGGTTTGGCATTGTTGTCAAAGGGAGTGAGTTTATCTATTATCATCTCAGGAAGAGCTTATATCCATTGAAGTATCCAAAGGGAGAGAATGTAACAAGAAAGGGAGAGTACACACAAAGGAAGAGAATTGCTGACAAAAGACATCACAAAAAAAAGAGAACAGTCAAAGGGAGAGAGTTTGACACAGAAGGAGAACACATCACATCAGAAAAAGAAAGATTCTACATCTATCCAGTGAAAGGATTGAAGACAGAAAGAAAGCTGCAAGAATCAAATCAAAGCTATTTGAGCTTACCGATAGCCAGACATTTGTATGAGTTACATTAGGAAAGCTTGATGAAACAATATATTTCATATTGTATTAGTAATAGTATAGTATGATAATGTAGTATGTTGCCATCAATGTCAAAGGGAGATATTGATCACATGTAACTAATTGAATGTTTGAAGATTTTAAGTTGATGATCATGCAAGGCATTAAATCAATTAATGTATTGTATTTTTGTTGATGTCAACTTGATATAATCTGTATGGTCATTAAAATACTACCAAAGACTTCAGAGAACTGATGAATCAAAAGCTATGCTATCAGTAATGCATACAAGTCAAGTATTCACTAAGTGACTGTACACACCGAAGGAGTGCACACTGACGGTCAGAGTAAAAGAGTAGAGTCATAGTGTTACCCGATGAGCTAATGCACAACATTACCAACAAGCAAAGTTACATTGTTGACCAATGAACAAAGCATAGAGTAACTGACGGAAATAATTTCAGTGTTGCTCGACGAAGAAGACAAGGATGGAGATCTCGATGACAACTGAAGTCACACCAATGGAATAGTAAGTTATCATTGATGACTAACTAAAGTGTTGACCGAAAAAATAGAGAATTCAAAAAATGACAAAATGCTTAGCTTTCAAGAAGCTAAAGATAGAATTAATGGATACTTATCATTATTTTAATCATCCAGATAAAACCGAAGATAAGTAACTAATTTAAAGTTGTTTTGTCTAGTTGGCAAGAAGATCTCTTTGAGATAAATCAAGAGTTTTCTTTAAATCTATTGGGAATAATTGTGGAACACACCAAGAATTAAGAAAGCCAAGAAAAGGGGAAATCATGTCTATATAGAGACAAACCCAATTCATTACGAATAGGGGAATAGGTGAAGAGAAAAAGAGAAGAGGAAAGATGCTAAAGAAAATTTGAAGGAGAAGAAAGTCTTCATTTAGTTCTGATCAACATGCTGAGGAAAGAGCTAGATTCTGTAGACACCGACGAACAGTGAGACAAGCATCACAGAGCAGAACAATGTGGAGAAAAGTTATAAGTGATTATATTAATCAGAGAGGTAATGGACTTACAATAGATCTAAAAATCTGCAATTAAGTTGTATGTATGAATAGATCATCAGTGTTTTAGTTTAACCATTGAATCATAAAGCCTCTTAACCGAGCAGGACTTAAAATTCTTTTACAATTGAGATACATCCCAAGGAGTATCAAAAATTTTGATCACAAAAGCAGCATTGGATATGCCTGATACCTATTGACAGGCCAAGAGAGTTTGATCAAGGATGGTAGCATTAGATGCTAGATACTAGTTGACAAACTATTTCTAAATCCTCTAATAAGGTCACACCTAACAGTGTGTTTGTAACCTTTAACAAGGTTGGCTCCTAATAGAGCTCACTTCAGAAGACTGAAAATTTGGGGTACCGGTCCCAGTGGTTTTTCCCTTAACAGGGTTTCCACGTTAAAATCCATGTGTTATGTGTTTATGGTTTATTACTTTACTATTTTAAATTTCACATATGCATTTCTGGATTGATTAGTATACTCTGCTTATTTACTGTGTTTTGATAAATAGTTAACTGCTTATCAATAATCATACAAAAGAGAAATTAACAAAGAAATCTGACAAGTAGAAAATTGATTAAAGTATTTCAAGGCATACATCCTGTAGGATAGAAGATAACTTGAGACATAATATGTGGTTATAAGTTTTAAGGATTAATTTTGAGGCCACTGATTCACCCCCCTCTCAGTTATTACAAACATAACCCTGTTAATTCTTCTATCCTCTCCTTTGTTGCTATTACCTTCAAGCTCTTTACCGTGGCTTCACCATTTGAAAAGGTCTGGGAAAGTTCTAGTGCAATGTTGATGTCAAAACCATTAAGATTTAGAAAGTAATCAAGCCGCCCATGTTGCCGGAACATAGGCTCATATAATGGGTCATGGAGTATTACTGTGTAATCTATGGGTTCACTACACACAAACAGACCTCCCATGACTTTTCTTTTGGGTTCTACTAATAAATTTCTACTAATTTCCTAAAAATACCCTCAATTCCTTTGAAAATAACAAATCCCCTATAAAATTGGTGAACATGGAGAATAACTTCAGTCACTTCCTGTAATTTCTTGAACCCTCTATAACTGCTTCACAAGTTTTTTCACATTTACTAAAAATGCATTATTACAAGGAATGATGGAAGAATTAATACTACAAGTAGGATCAAAAATTTAAATATGGGTAAAATCAACAAACATATAGCACATAAGTTATCACTTCACTTTAGTTCAAATGATTTGCAATACAAAGTAACAATCTAGCTTGGAGTTCTTAAAAAGATAGTCATAAATATGGATGACACAATCATAAATATGGATGACATGACCTATGACACAATATGTAAGCACCCTCCCCCCAACCAAAATGGAGACAGGTGTCCGCACATTTCTTAGAAAAGTGGCAGGATATTCGAAGGAAAAGTGTTATGTGATATGCATTTTAGTTATGCAGTAAATAAATAAAGTATCTAAAGTAATAAATATATCTAATGCATATGTACATACCTGAATTGTGTAATAAATTTAGAGTATCTGATCATGATTGGAGTTGGCTATATGGTGAATTGATAATCCAAAGAAGTGGAAGTGGAATGAGGTGATGGCAAAATGATTATGGAAGAGAAGTGAAGCGAAGTGGAATGAACTAGAGTGGTGCATTTATTAATGAATAAATGTACTTCCATAAGAGGTGGAAATGTTTATTATGATTGCATGCATGAATATGATTAGATAGAAGGTTTGAGCTAAGGCCACCTTCTATGACTATAGGAAGTTTGGAACCAAGATCTAGATTAGATTGTTGTAGGAACTGCTGCTTAGATGTCAATTTTTGATAAATCTTTAGGCGATGACCATTGACTAACAACTTGAATTGCACTAGATCAATCATAGTAAGTTGAACAACTCCATTTGGAAAAACCTCTTCTATTTAATATGGGCCAACCCACCTAGTTTTCAATTTTCCCATATTATCCTTGTATCTTGAAACATATAAGAGTGTCCAATAGCTAGGTTGGAATCTCTTTTCCCTAATTTACTTATCATGCCATCTTATTTGTTGGTTTTGGACCACTTCGGTCTGATGTAGACCTAATTTTCTCAATTCATCTAGAGAATTCATTTGCATGACCCTTTTCTTTTGTGCTACAAAGATGTCCATATCAATTTCACGATTTGTTCTCAAAGTCTTATGCTCAAATTCTATTGGCATCATGGCCATTTTTCCATACAATATCTCAAAAGGAGTGAAATGTGTTGTTGTTTTCTAGGATGTTCTATATATCCAGACTACTTCAGGAAGTCTGGCTGCCCAATACTTTCTATACACAACTATTATATTTGTAATGATGACTTTTATTTCTTTATTTGTGATTTCTTCTTATTCATTTTCTTGTGGATGATAGGGTGTTGACTTCCTATGCCTAATATTGTATTCATTTACCATGACTATGATACATGTGGAAGTAAATTGAGCTCCTTGGTCTATAATAATATCCCTTAGAATTCCATAGCATGTGAAAATATCTTCATAGAGAAAATCAATAACCTTCTTCTCTCTTGTATGCTTCATGACCTTGAATTCAACCCACTTAGTGACATAATCAGTGTAAACTAAAATGTAATACTTATCATTGGATGGAGATCAATGGGCCTAATGAAATCTAGTCCCCACTTGTCAAATGGTGTGACTACCACTTGGGGATGTAATGGAATTCATAATATCTAGTTGGTCTTCCCATTCTTTGACATCTATCACACTTCCTTGCATATTTAGTAACATATTTTTGAAGGGTAAGCTGATAGTATCCTATATTTAGTATTTTAATTAGTGTTATTTTGGCTAGAAAATGCCATCCACATGGATAATCATTGAATGCATGAAAAATATCATAGGTCTCATCCTCCCTTAAACATATTCTTATAACTTGATTACGGCCAATAAAAAAACAATTTGCTATCCATGAGAAATTAAAGCTCCTTTCATCAAGTAGTCTTTTCTCCTTTGGTACCTATTTGCAACTAGATAATTTGCAATATCAGCATACCAAGGGGTGTGAATGGTGATGGGAAAAAAATTCTCATCTATAAATGAGTCACTAATGACTTGATGATCATCCTCATTTGTCAGTCTAGATAAGAAATCAGCTACTAAATTTTCTCTACTTGGCTTATCAACTATGGTAATATAAAACTCTTTAATTGATAACAACCATCTAGCTAACCTTTCTATGATTTAAGGATTATTCATGAGGTATTTTATGGTTGCATGATCTATGTGAACAAATATTTGATAGCTAGTAATGTAATGCCTATATTTATTAACTACATAAATGACTGCTAACATTTCTTTTTCTTTGATAGTGTAATTAAATTCAGGTCCTTGCAGGTTTATGTTGATGAAATAGATAGTTGTCTCTACATATTATTCTTTCTAACCAATGAATACTCCAATCACATCATCTGATACATCCATATGTATATGAAAATGAATTTCCCAATTAGGTCCCTTAAGCACAGGTGCTTGAGTCAATGTTGTCTTCAAGTCAGAAAATGCGATTTCACACAGTGGGGTCCATTGAAAATCAACATCTTTCATCAATATATTATACAATAATCTTGTTATGTTGCTGAAATTCTTTATAAACCTTCTGTAATAACCTTCATTTCCCAAGAAACTTCTGACATCTTTATGCTTAACAAGATTTTAAAGGTTGAGAATGACCTTAATCTAGGTTGAGAATGACCTCAATCTTTTCTAGGTCTCCTTAGATACCTACTTTAGAGATGTATTGACCAAGCACTACTCCCTCCTACATCATCATAAAACACTTTTCACTATTCAAAGACAAGTTATAATCTGCATACCTTTGCAAAAAATTTTGCAATTTTCTCAAAGCTTCCTCATAAGTAGCACCATAAGCAGTAAAGTCATCCATATAAATATCCATGCAGTCATGTGAAGTATTTGAAAATATACTAATGAATTCTCTTTGAAATATAGCTGGAGTATTACACAATCCAAATGGTAGAACATAATAGGCATAGGTTCCCCAAGGAAAGGTAAATGTTGGTTTCTCTTGGTCCTCGGGTTCAATTCTTATCTGGTTGTATCCACTAAAACCATCTAAGAATGAGAATTATTTCTTCCCTACCAAAGAATCTAGCACTTGGTCAATGAAAGGTAGTGGAAAGTGATCCTTTTTAGTGGCAACATTAAGCTCTCTATAATCTACATATACTCTCCACTTTCCCCCCTTTTTAGGAACTATCACTAGAGGCAATACCCATTGGCTATCATAAATTTAGTATATAAATATTTCATTTAGCAACTTCTGCAATTCCCCTTTTACTATTTCTCTTAATGCAATGTTAATCCTCCTTTGAGGCTACCTTACTGGTCTAAAATCCTCCTTAATGTATATTCTATGTGTACATAATTTAGGATCAAGACCCTTCATATCATGATAATCCCATGCAAATAGTTTCTCATGAGACTTAACAAATTATAACAAAGACATATACTACATCTCAATAAGTTTGTTGTTTATATTCAAACACTTACCTGGTGAAACTTCCACTTGCTTAGTTGACATGGCCAATGATAGTGGGAACTCACTAAGTCTAACCAATCCCTACATGAAGAGTCACACAATGGAAGCAATAAAAAACATAAGAGGAAATAAATGCAAGATCAACCTTCTTATTATAGAAATATCAGTTAAAATCACAACTGCAGCTGTGATACTTTATAGGAATTCATGCTTGATTATAACCTTTAGTAGATTATATTTTTATACCATCTATTATCAGTTGCGACTACATGAACATTCAGTAGGTACTTTGTTCTTTCCAATCTAATAATTAGAACCCTACAAGTGCTAAGCTACTATTCTATTTTTTCTCTCTTATCTCATATGGGAAATAATTACAAGGGTATACAAGGCCTTCATAAACATCAGGTCGGCCAAGAAAGATTGCATTTTCCAATGAAAAGAAAAATTATTACACAAATAGGCCAGGACCCAAAATCATGAGGATCTTCATCCAATGATTGGAATATGAAACATGATCCCTCAAGTAGGTCAGCCACAAATGTAAAATCATTGATAAAATATTCATTAAGCTTCACCAATTGAAAGAGACCTTCACAAGATCGTAAAATATGAAGACTAGCTGGAAACATGAATAACTTGACAATGTTGCCAAGAATCTGAAAGATGCCAAATGCAAAGTAACCAAATGATGGTGATCCTAGGAGGATGAAAAGGATGAATCCATAAACACACTAGAAGGATAAAAAAATCTAAGAATATGCACAAAATGATCGCCAAAAGAAACACTAGAACTGATCAAAATAGGAAAATAGGAAAACAAATATTTTTGGTTAATGCAAGATTGCCAAGATCCCAAGATGCTCCCGCATTAGACACCTGAAGTTATGTGAAAAGTGAGCCTCTCACCTTATTGGGGCCAAAGTAAAACCAAAATGGTCAACCTCGACCTAAGAAATCCATGAATAAACTTTGACTAGTCTCTCCTTCCATTTAACAAGATACTCCATATATTTCTTATTTCTCATACTATGACCCACTCGACTATCTAAAATATTCTCTGTCTACTCCATCTGCTTCTTAGGATATTTTTGTTCCACATCTGCTCCATCACTACTACTGGAATCTAATTCATGATGCTCATACAAATCTACAACATTAAATATAGGTGATATATCCATATCTTCTAGTAAATCTACTTCATAAGCATTACCTGAATCAAATATCCTCAAGATCTTACAAGGAACAATTTTTTTCATCCTTAATTTGTTGTAAGTACCAACAGGAAATATACCTTTCTCTAAGTATACCATAAATTCATCTCGTACCTGAAATTCCTTATGTCTTTGTTTCATGTCTGCTCTCTTTTTGAAAGCTTGATTCATTTTCTCCAAATGCTATCTCACATCTGCATGTAATGACTTCATAAATTCAACAAATTCTTCTCCTTTAGAAATCATCTTAACAAAATGAATTAAATACCTAAATTTTTCCACTCCCTTAGGACTAAAACCAGTAATTATCTCAAATGTTGTCTTCCCTGTGCTCCTGTTTACTAAAATATTATAAGAAAAATCTTCTTGATAAAAAAATAAATCTCAATTGCCTGGCTTATATCCAACTAAACATCTCAACAAATTCCCTAAACTCTTGTTCACAACCTCTATCTGTCCATCAATCTATTAATGAAAAGTAGAATTTTACTTCAATGAAAAGTAGAATTGTACTTCAAATCAACACCCATCTTCCTCCAAAGTGTTCTCCAGAAATAGCCAAAAAACCTATTATCCCTATCTGAAAAAATTATTTTAGGTAATCCATATAATCTCACAACCTCCCTGAAAAATAAATCAGCTACATGCACTACATATGTAGTCTTCTTACAAGGAATTAAATGTGTCATTTTAGAAAATCTCTTGAAAACCACAAAAATTGAATCATAGCCTCTTTGTGTCTTCAGAAAACCAAGCACAAAATCCATGATGATCTCTTCCCATGGTCTGATCGGTACTGTCAAAGGTGTATATAATCCCGCATGCTAACTGCTACCATTTTCAACTTGACACACCTTACAAACCTTAAAAAAAAATTGCACATCCTTCTGAACTTGCTCACTCACCAAATCTATTGTCTTATAGAACTTCTGGGTATACAGAACTGACTACCTTTGAATAAAATCCCATCCTAAATGAAATAATCTAACCACTTGCTCCTGTCTATAGTAATCGTTTCTCTACAATCTCTCCAAGGTTCAGTGAAATCTGGATCATCCTCATATAAGGTTTTTAACTCATCAAAGCCCAATACTGTTATATTTATTTTAGTTAACAAAGCTCTTCTCCTACTCAAGGCATCAAAAAATCTATTTGTCACACCACACTTATGTTTCAACACAAATGTATAGCTCTATATGAACTTAACCCATAGCATATGTCTCTGATTTAATTTACCTTGACTATTCAAGTAATTCAATGCTTGATGATCAGTATACAATACAAACTCCTTGGGTAACAAATAATGTATCCATTTCTTCAATGCTTGGATTATAGCATAAAATTCCTAATCATACACATAATACCTTCTTTTAGAATCATTCAACTTATCAGTAAAGTATGCAACATGCCTCCCTTATTGACTCAAGACAACTCCAATTACATTTCTACTAGCATCACATTCTACTTGAAATACCTTATTAAAATTAGGTAAAGCTAACACCAACTATTCAGTCAAATTTTTCTTTAGGAATTCAAAACTCCTTTGTGCTCCATGTTGTAATCACATAAAAATGGTCATCTAAACCATACACCCCCATTCTCAATCAATTAATCAAGAAACCCTAATCTTGATAAACCCTAAGTCCTAAATCAAACATGCAATTCCTCAATCTATCAAATTTGAACTGATCTGACCTAAATCGTAGGTCATAATTGATTATCTTGCTTGATTAATTAATTAATTCCTGAAATCATAATACATTGGAAAATAAACCTTATGTTAATTATTTAATTGATATTTCTGATATATTAATTAAATAAAATTGCTAATTTTTCAATTAAATAAAAAAAGAATTAAATTAATCAATAAAAACAAATATGCATTCAAAATCATTTAAATTATTAAAAATGCATATGACATCATCAAATTCAGTTAACTGATTATCAAATTAGAAACAATCCAGTTCCACTCAGTTAACCGATTATCGAATTGGAAACAATCTAGTTCCACTTAGTTAACTAATTCTCCACTATTTATCATTTTGGAAACAAAGTTGTTAATTGAAAATGATTTTGGAAGTTTCCAAAAATAACTAATCAGTCAGTTCAGTCAACTGACTCTTTCGACCAATCAAAGTGCTTGCACATGGATTGTGCTTCGTCAAATCGAATCTGAGCCACTCATTTCCTCTAATCTTGACCGTCGATTCAACAAAGATTTTCTATAAAAGAGAAGCTCTTTTCCTTCACAAAGGATCCTAACTTTTGCTATCGTTATTATGCAATTTTTATTCTATCTTTCTTGCGATCTTAGCTTTCAACTTGTTTAGCTTTATGAATTGTTAGTTTACTTTTGTTAAAGCATGCAAACTCATAATTTAGAGCACATTTGATTTTGGGTTTAAAATGAATCTTACACATTTCATTTGGTGCTTCTAAAATGAATCTTTAATTAGCTTTGGATTAACTACAAACTGCATCTGCATATCATTTAGATCATTTAGCTATAGCTTTAAAATCCTTTGTTTAGAATAGTGTGTAGTCACTGGACTTTGTGATGACCTGAGAGCAAAGTCCATACTCCTGCCTACTAGAAGGCAATGAACAGGTGTCATTTAGCTTAGGATTTTTTTAATATTCCACTTTTTTAATTTTCTAATGTGCTAACCCCTTAATGGATCATTGAAGTGTATGTGTGTTTTGCAACTTGCAGGCAGAAACCCATTTCCACACATACATTTCAGAGGTCAAAATACAGGGTTATTGGATTTTCAAAATGACCTATAGACTGTCAAATTTAACTGTGTATTGATGACATCAGTAGGGTTTGAAAATTCTTAGCCCTCACCATTGGCATTTTTAAATTTATAGTCTATCTTCAAACTATCATATCTTGCTCATTTTAGGTCCAAATTGAGTTCAATTTTTTTTTATTTTGGGTAGAATTTGTTGAAGATCACTATGGTGGAGTTAGTTTATGTTTTGGGTTGCCTGATTTATTAGAAATTGCACTTTTTGATCACTATATTTTTCTAATCCTCTATTTTGCAGCTTTCAAAGCCTCGTACGGGCTCATACGGTAACATTTTTTAGTGCATTTTTTTATAAAGTGCATGATTTTTCATCTAATTTCTAAATATGAAATGAATTTTTAGATTTTTCTAATGCTGACCAATCTTTGGCTTTGTTGTTCTTGAGCTTACCTTTTGATTACAGTCTAATAATGGTTTGCAAGACATTGTAAATGAAGAAAATATCATAGACTACTAATGAGTTCGATGAAGGATGCTTGTCAAAGACTTTGTGTGTCTTCCAAAACTATCATTTCTGCATTTTGTAGTTAAATAACACTTAAGATTTGGTGCTTAAAAAGAATTGCATTTCTTATTTGTTTGAAGTGTTCTGTAGATTTTTAATCCATAAGAATTGCATGAATGTATCCTCTCCCCTTGCCTTCATGGATCTTTGGTGTAAGAGAAATTCATGCAAATATTTTAGCGTGGCTACCTCCTGAGAACTTCAACAGAGTCGGTGAGAGGGATTGCCCAACCAATGATAGGCTAAAGCCAAGCCCTTCCAAACTGGTACATAAAAATGTCATTGTGATTAATCTCATAGTGAACAAGTGTCGATTTCACTATGCTGATAGAAGATCTCCCTCAATACCCTCATGGTGTGTAAAAACCTATAGAACTTAAATTCTGTAGGCTAGGAGGCCTCCTTTATGGGGCTAATCTACTGCATGTATAGCCACCTAAATAGATACCCTAACTAAAAACTTTATTTTTATAATCCTTGAAGGATCAGAAGTTTTCATTAGTATTCAAATAGACATTTTTGTTCATTTGGTCAGCATTCAACGAGCGACAGTGATCACCAAGCATAGTGGTCACTGAGATATTCTAAACATCAAACAACATATCAACTGAGCATAGTATATCAGCCAAGCACCAATACATAGAGTATATCAACCAAGCAAAGACATCACCAAGCACCAGTCTAACTGAGAGATAATTTTAACACTGAGAAAAGTGAATCTGAACTACACGTCATCTAAAGAACTTTAGTCTTTAAAATAGCTTTTTTCTTAGCTAGATAACCATTTCTTGTGGATCAAGAAAAGCGTAAATGATGGATTTAATTAGTTTAACTAATTTTATTCATGCAAACTAGGAGATCAAGGTCAAGTTGTAAACCTTGGATCTTAGAGTTATTCAAGAAAAGAGTGAAACCTAATTAGGTCAAAACATTGTATATATAGATGTATAATCAATCAAGAACATGATGATTATAGCCGCACAAGGACATCTATGGATCAAGCAAAGGTTTTCATGGAGAAGGAAATATAAATAAGAATTCAGTTATGAAGAACTACATTCAAGGCTACCGAGAAGAACAGATGTATTATTCATCACAATAGGTGATACATATATTTTGTGAACTTAAAGGATATGTAATCAGAAAATTCAAGATTGCAAGCTATCAGGTCATCTATATTTTTGTCTACTCTCTAACAATTGTGGAAAATAGAATAAATCCTTCAAGAAGGTGGAATTAACAGTCTTATTATAAATCTCTTAACCAAGTGCACACATACATTGTGTTGGTGAAATATCTTAACTGGGTAGACTTAACAAGTTTGACATGTTACTCCTAACAGGGTAAGATCATCAGAAGTGATCACAACTTGTAGCCCTAACAGACACCTTCCATTCTGTAGATAGTGAAGCTTTGTGGGTTTCATTCCCAATGCACTTTTTACCTTCTAACAAGGGTTTCTGCGTTACCAAATACTTGTGTCATGTGTCAATAAGTTTCATGAATGTTTCAATGTTCAAGTTTACATGTATTTACACTTATGTTATGATATTGCATGCATGAAGTAGAAAATAAACAATGGTTGGTTATGCAAGAAATGAATACTAAGGTTAAGTGATAAAAAAATTTAAGGGTACTAATTCACCCCTCTCCTCTTAGTACACACCCTGCCATTATTCCAACAATTGGTATTAGAGCTAAATCTCTTATTTTGGAAAAGTTTAATCAATTAAGAAAAAATATCATACAATGGAAAGGTATTAGCTTGATAAAAATATTGAGAATCAAAAGTTGCAAATACAGATTTTCTTTGAGCAATACAAAGAAGAAAGAATCAAAATGAAAGAGTTACCAGCCCCAAGTGGTTTTTCCCTTAACAAGGTTTCCACGTTAAAAATTCATGTGTCAATGTGTTTATGAGTCATTACTTTAGTGTTTTTCATTACACATAACTTAACTAGATTTATTGGTATACTCTAGATAATTTACTGTCTTTCGGTAAATTAACAGATTGATTTTCGGTAAACATACAGTAGAAGGTTTTACAAAGCATTCTGAGCAGTAGTAATTTGATAATAGTAATTGGAGGCATTCATCTTATAGGACTGAAGATAACTAGAGGCTTAATATCATGGTACTAAGATTTAAGGGTTGATTATTGGAATATTTTAGAGGCTACTGATTCACCCCCCTCTCAGTTATTACTAACAATTGGTATCAGAGCTTGTGTGCTTAGAAAGGGAGTTTAACAGCTCAAGAAAAAGATCACAAGATGAACAGATGAGATGTGATCAAGTTGAATAAAGACAACTTTGCATCATGGAAAAGCATAATAAGACTCCACTTATCAGGTATTGGAAATGATATTGTTCAATACTTAGATACTAAATATGTGCTTCCTACAAGACCTCACACTCTTGAGCAATTAAGAGTAAAGCATGAACATAATTGCATGATGATAGAACTTGCATCATCACTCTCCAATGCTGAGTTTGAAGATGTCAAAACCTGCACCTCTGCTAAGCAAATGTGGGATAAGTTAAAGTTGGTACATGGAGGAGATGCTAATGTACTAAGAGAAAAGGTAGAAAGCCTAAGAGGGAGGTTTGATGACCTAGGGATGAAAGAAGGAGAAAATATCACTCAGTATATCTACAGAATCAAAGAGGTAGTAAATGCTATTTGAGGAGTTGGAGGTACACTTGAAGAGGAGACAGTGGTAAGTAAAATCTTAAGAGCCTTATTGCCTGTACATGCTATTACAATCTCTTCTATTCAAGAAATGAGAGTAGTTGCAAATAGTACAGTTACTCTAGATAGTCTGATTGGTGTACTGATATCATTTGAGATGAACAACTTTGATAATAGTGTCTTACCATTTTTAGAATCTACATTCAAATATTCTTTAAAGATAAGTAATTCAAGTCATAGACATGCTATTAGAAATGATAGTGAAAGTGATAATGAAGAACAAGGACTTGATGATATTGAAGCACTAATGGCCTGAAGATTGCAGAGAGGCAAAGGTGAATACAAAGGTAAATTACCACTTGTATGTTTCAATTGTAAAGAGGTTGGACACTTTGTTGCAAGATGTCCAAATAGAAGAAAAGATGACAGAGGAAATGATAGATCATATGAGAAGAAGTTTGATAGAGGTGATAATAGGGATTACCGAAGCAACCAACAATCTGACAAGAGAGATACCTGAGACTACAAGGACAAAGGGAAGAAAGCTTGTTACCTAGCTAAGAATAGAGCTGATGACACCGACACTAAATCAAAAGAAGACATCGAGATGGTATTTGTAGCCATGAAGGATGATTTAGATGAAGATGAAGAAAGTTATGTAGAAACTACACTCATATCTAAAGTTAGTAAAAATGATCTACGGATCATAGATAGTGGTTGCACTCTCCATATGACCAGTGATAAATAAAAGTTTGAGACTTTTGAATACTATAATGGTGGTTCAGTAAGAATGGGTAATGATACACCTTGTCCAGTTGAAGGTAAAGGAACTATAATGTTAAATAACCTGATAAATTGTGAAAATGCTTACTGGGTTAAAGGAATGAATTACAATTTGTTAAGTGTTTCTCAGTTAAACAATTTAGGTCACAAGGTAGCATTTGAAAATAAGAAGGCAAAGATCTAAAATGAATTAGGAAGGTTGATTGGTACCAGTGAGCAGACAAAAGGTAACCTTTTCTATCTTGATGACACTAACACCACTTTTTTAATGGCTAGAAATGAAGACATATAGTTTTGGCCCAAAAGATTGTGTCATGTGAACTTTGACAACATGATAAATATAAGCAACAATAGGAATGTCAGAGGCTTACCGACAATGACTAAGCCCGAGAATATCATGTGCAAGAATTATAAAAAAGGTAAGATGACAATGACTAGTTTCAAGAGTAAAACCCATAAATCTAATGCAATTCTAGAATTAGTCCATACAGATCTATGTGGACCGATGAGGACAAAGAGATACTATGGAGATAGGTATTTTATTCTCTTTGTTGATGATTATTCTAGAATGATGACAGTCATTTTTCTAAAAGATAAATCAAAATCATTTAAGATGTTTAAATGGTATAAAGCAATGGTAGAAAAACCAAGTGAAGATAAATTGAAATGCTTAAGGTCAGATAGAGGAGGGTAATTTACTTCAGAAGAATTCATTGACTATTGAAATGAGCATGGAACTAAAAGACAAGTTTCTGCACCGAGAACACCACAAAAAAATGGAATTGCTAAAAGGAGAAATAGATCAATTATTGACTATGCAAGAACATTGATGATTAAGAAAAGGATCACACAAATTTTTTGGAGGGAAGCTGTCAATACTGCTATCTACACATTAAACATAGTACAATTGAAGAAGGAAACAAAGAAGACACCATATGAGCTTTGGTATGGTCATACACCCAATGTAAGTTATTTCAGAATCTTTGGTAGTCAATTTTATATTTTCAAGGATGATAGAAATAGAAAAATTGAATCCAAAAGTGATGAAGGTATCTTTCTAGGGTACTCAACCAAAAGAAAGGATTATAAATATCTTAACAAGTCATCTAACAAAATCATTGAAAGTGCAAATGTGAAAATAGATGAATTTGCAGAAAATAATGATAAGGAAAGAAAAAAGGAACCAGAGGACTACAAAAAGTTTGTTTATATAGAAACTAACACTCTACCTGAGCAACAGTGTGTCGCTCCTAAGCATCAGAACATTGCACCCGAGCATCAGGCTATAATTATCAAAAATTAGGATAATATTCAAGATGATGTTTCGAACAATAAAGATGAGAACGGAGGTCAAGAAGCTTATCAGATTGATGAACATAGAGCTGAACCAAAACTTGCCAAGTATGTTAGAAGACATCATCTACAAAATCAAATCATAGGAGACAAGAAGACTGGAACAAGAACAAGAAGTAAGTCACTGAACACAATATGTTTACTTTGTGATTTTGAGCCTAAATCTATTTATAATGCAATTGAAAATGAAGAATGTGTCAGTGCTATAAATGAATAAATAGAACAGATAGAGAAAAATAGTACATGGACACTAGTACTAAGACCAGATGACAAGAATGTCATTGGTACCAAATGGATATTCAGAAATAAGTTGAATGAGAATGGAGAAGTCACTAGAAAAAAAGTAAGGTCAGTATGTAAGGGATATGCACAAGAAGAAGGTATTGATTATGGTGAAACCTTTGCACCCATTGCTAGACTAGAAGGAGTTAGAATCTTACTTTCGTATGTTGCACTTAAAGGATTCAAGGTATACCATATGGATGTCAAGTCTACATTCCTAAATGGAATACTTGAAGAAGAGGTATACATTGAACAACCATACAGGTTTGTTGATACAGACAAGAGAAACATGGTATGTAGACTACATAAAGCCTTGTATGGATTGAAACAAGCACCGAGATCCTGGTATGAAATACTTCAATCTTATCTCATTAGCATAAAGTTTGTTAGAACAAGTGAAAATAGCAATCTATACTTAAAAGAAGACACCGATGGTAATATTATGATTGCTGAAATTTTTGTTGATGATATCATTTTTGGGGGAAATGAATTGTTATGCAAATCCTTTTCTAATGAAATGAGAAAGGAATTTAAAATGTCTATGTTTGGGTAGATCAAATTCTTTCTTGGTCTATAGATTCTTCAACAAGATGCGGGCATTTATATCAATCAGTCCAAATACATCAAGGAAGTGCTAAAGATATTCAAGATGGAAGATTCCAAACTAGTTGGAACACCTATGGCTACTGGATGCAAGCTGACAAAAGAAGACAAAACCAATGAGGTAAACCAAACCTTATATAGATCTATGATTGGAAAATTGATGTATGTTGTTCACACCAGGCCAGATATAGCACATGTAGTGGGGATAGTTGCAAGATTCTCTGCTAATCCCAAAGAATCACATATGATTGTTGTCAAAAGAATTCTGAGATATCTGAAGAACACCGAGGACTATGGCTTATGGTACAAAAGAGAAGGAAAATTTGAGCTACAAGTCTATATAGATGTTGATCGGGCTGGAAATATTGATGACCAAAAGAGCACAACTGGAGGAGCATTCTTCATGGGTGATAGATTTATCACATGGATAAGCAAGAAATAAGGATGCATCTCTCAGTCTACTATAGAAGCAGGGTATGTGGTTGTTGCTGCAAATTTCTCCAACATTGCATGGATCAAATAATTTCTAGAAGGTATGAATATGAAGATTCTTGAACCACTAATTATCTACTATTATAATACCAGTGCAATAAACATTTCTTAAAATCTAGTCATGCATGCTAAGACTAAGCATATTGCTATCAAGTATCACTATCTGAGAGAACAAGTGCAAGAAGAAAAAGGGACACTGGAATATGTTCAATCAAAGGAACAATTAGCTGACATATTCACCAAGACATTACCGAAGGATACATTTGAGTACCTGAGATAGAGACTAGGGGTCCAACCCTTGTCTATCAGTCAGTGAGCTAACTAGGAGGTTGCATCAACCTATACCAAATCTGAAGATCATTCATGTTGATGCAAACACTAAGATGGACATAAACATATACATATGTATACAACAAGGTACAAATCTACACCGAAAATTAGAACATTATGTTGTTGATGGATAGGGAAATTCAAGGAATATATTATGAAAAGGATGGAAATGATAAAAATAAGAAGTATTTTTGTTTGGCATTGTTGTCAAAGGGAGAGATGATCTTCTCATTATCATAAAGGGAATTTATAATACAAAAGGAGAGATGATTCCATAAAGGGGGAGATGATATAAAGGGAGAGATGATCTCATTGTCATAAAGGGAAATATTATTTCATCATCATAAGGGAGAGGTTATATCATTGATAAAAAAATATTATATCACTATCCATGAAATGAAGTTCTTGAGAATTAGAAGGAAGAGTTAATCAATATTCTAAGGGAGAGAAATCGATTACATATGAAATTATCCATCTAAGGGAAAGAAGTAAACAAAGAGAGAGAATTTAAAGAAAGAGAAGATTGTTGTCAAAGGAAAAAGAGATTATCAAGAAGAAGAATAGTCAAGGTAGAACACATATCAGAACAAAGATATCAGATGATACATCTATCCAGTGAAGGGATTAAAGATTGAAGTCGACCACTCTGCAAGAAACAAATATAAGCTATTTAAGCTTACCGAGAGCCAGACATTTGTAATAGTTACATTAGGAAAGCTTGATGAAAATGTATATTTCATATTGTATTAGTGATAGTATAAGTATGATAATGTAGTATGTTGCCATCAATGCCAAAGGGAGAGATTGATGACATGTAACTGATTGAATGTTTGAAGATGTTAAGTTGATCACCGAAATGTAGAAGGATAATGCAAGACATTAAATCACTTAATGGATTGTATTTTCATTGATGTCAACTTGATATAATCTAATTGATTATAGTCAAAGTGTCAAAGACTTCAGAGAATCAGAGAGATAAATATTATGTTTTTTGTAATGCATAAAAGACAAGTACTCACAGAGTGACTATAAACATCGACGGTCAGAGGAACCCAATGGACAAAGATCACCGATAGTCAAGTCACAGTGATGCCCCAGAAAGAACACTGACGAGAAGAATCAAGCATACCTGACAGATAGAAACACAATGTAAATTGACAGAGAAGCCCAAGGAGAACTGGAGTGTTGACTGACGCTATCAAAGAGTTAAACACTGAAATTAACTTGAGTTCAGAAATGATAAAATATTTAGCTGGTAGAGCTAAATATAGACTTAATAGTTATCATTGTTTTCATCGAAAAGATAAGCCAGAGATAAGTAAATGATTTAAAGTTGTTTTGTCCAGTTGGAAAGAAGATCTTTGTGAGATAAAACATGAGTTTTGTTTTAAATCTAATTGTCTAATATTGTGGATCACGCCAAGATCAAGAAAATCAAGAACCTAAAAATGGTGATATCATATCTATAAAGAGAAAACTCAATTCATTATGAATTGTGGTGGGTGAATGAATGAAAAGAGGATGATGAAGAGAAACTTTATACAGCCCTGATCAATCAAGCTAAGGAAAGAGCTAAAGTTTTATGCATACACTGAGCAACAAAACACAACATCACTGAGAAAAATAAAAGTGGATAAATGGTATAAACATAGATATATTGATCAGAATAGTTTTATGAGATTACAATAGATCTAAAAATCTTCAAGTATAAGTTATATATGTGAACATATCATACTATTTTAGTTTAACCATTGATTCAGAAATTCTCTTAACCAAGAAGGATTTAAAGATCCTTTCTATATTGAGATACATCCCAAGGAGTATCAAAAATTTTGATCATGAAGATAGTATGAGATGCCAGATACCTATTGATAGGCCAAGTGAGTGTTTGATCAAGGAAGGTAGCATAGAGATGCTCGATATCAAGTGACAGACTAAACTTTTAAATCCTCTAACAAGGTTACACCTAACAGTGTGTTTGTAACCTTTAACAGGGTTGGCTCTTCACCGAGCTCACTTCAGAAGAGTGAAAATTTTGGGTTACCAGTCCCAAGTGGTTTTTCCCTTTATAGGTTTTCCACATTAAAAATCCATATGTAAATGTGTTTATGATTCATTACTTTAGTGTTTCTCATTACACATAACTTAACTAGATTGATTGGTATACTCCAGATAATTTATTGTCTTTCGGTAAATTAACAGACTGCTTTTCGGTAAACATACAGTAGAAGGTTTTACAAAGCATTCCGAGTAGCAGTAATTTGATAATAGTAATTGGAGGGATTCATCTTATAGGACTGAAGATAACTAGAGGCTTAATATTGTGGTACTAAGTTTTAAGGGATGATTATTGGAATATTTTTGAGGCCACTGATTCACCCCCCCCCCCACCTCTCAGTTATTACTAACAATACATATGTATGGGATTACAACACTTGGGTAAATTGCACATCTTGTGTTAGATATGGACATATAGCTACTAACTATATGAGGAAATGGATAAGAATATCTAGAAACTAGACTAACCCTGGAATGGCATGCTTACACTATCATAAGTTTGGTCACTTAAGCAAGGACTATAGAGACCGAGTGATAGAGTCAAGCACTTTTGCAAATGGGAATACTATTGAAGACATTAGTAGAATGAGAAATCAAATGTGGAGAAAAGCTTCAAACAATGATAATGTTGGACCAAGCACTACAGTTGGTGACATCTTGTCTAATCGATCAGGTGATTCCACCACACCCACCTAAGAAATATAGGTAAGTATGGAGCTACACTCTACAAAGTTGTATTTTACATTAGTTCCTATATTCATTAAGAATATGCTAAATCAACATGAATGAAGATGCACTACAGTATTTTATATTATGTTTTGTGAATCTAGTCTAGTCAGTTAATATAAACTGAGCATAAATTGCACATCGATAAACATATATAAGATAACTGAGTTGACACTATGTACCAAGTATCATTTGTAACCATATGGAAGACAAATGAGTTAACACTTTGTACTGAGTATTGTACACTCACCAAGATGAAGAATTTGGAGTGTTAACCGAGCATCTCCACTTTGTCAACTAAGTCATAGGTGAAGAATTTAATGCATCACTTAGGTTATATTTCTCTATAAAAAAGGGAAAAAGTGAACTCATTCGTTCACCCAACATTTAAGAGAAAATTACAGAGCGAGAAGGAGTGATTCACACCAACAAAATTATAGAGCGATTCATAGCACTTCCAAATAAAATCCAATAGATTTCAAGCACTCATCACGAACATCTAGTGAGTATCTAGACCTACTGAGCTATTAGGTTATTTAAAAAGAAGCTCTAATTTTATGAAAAATGGAAACCACTTCCCAAACCTAGAAGATCAAAATGGATAAGGATAAAAAGGTTATTCTTATCAAGAACTTGACTTGCAAAGAACCTAACTACAAGTTCTACCCTAAGGTTTGTGCTCAACCTGACGACAAGGGAGAATTTTCAAGTATCCCACTTAGGGTTTTTCTGGTCGAAGACATCTGAGCATACATCCACTATAAAGTTGCAGAGATTGGAGACGTTGAACTTGAAGAAGCTTATCAAAAGCTATGCAATGACAAAAACATGAAGGATGAATAAAACACATCGAAGTAAAAGGGTTAACCAATGCCCTACTATTCCTAAAAGAATTCAAGACATAATAGATTTGCATTGTGCTCAACCAAGTGCATGACGGTAAAATGTGGTTAGATGAACCTAAGGAAATCAAAAAGGATGTGATTCATGTAGTGACTGGTTACCCAATAACCGAGAAGGAAAAATCCCTAAGGCACCCTGGACACCCATAGATTGAAAAGCTAACCGTATCTGGATGGGACAAAAGAGGTCTGAAACTACATTCAATCACCAACCCTGAAATGAAGTTCGGTGCATATGTAATTGGTTACAAGATCTTTCAAGCAAGAAAAATGAACAATGTTTCTTGTGGAGCAGTTGACACAGTATACAAGATAGTAAATAAAGGAGTGCAACTAGACCTAGCCAAGCTGCTATTGAAGCAACTGGAAGAAAACATGAGAATAATTAGATCGGCCCAATCTAATACATGTAAGTTTGGTTCTCTGTCAATATGCACATTCTTTCACTTTTAGAACTTCTTTCCTTTAGTTGGTAATGTCACTTGGGACACAAACTGACCGATTACAGCATAGATTAGTGATTACATTAAATCACTAGGAGACAATTTCATTCCACTATTGGATGCATACTTCAAAACATTTAAGGATAGGATGCAAAAGAGGATGAGAATCCCTGCACAATTGGTGGAATAGTACAAATATGAGATATGCTTTGTTGTTGACACTGACACTACACTCATCAAAGCTGACAACCCAAGAACAACATGGTTACCACCATTGGAATATGAAATTGACATAGATTAGGCTACATAAGTCATTGAAGCCCTACTAAATCAACCAGTTGACAAATCTATAAGAAACTTTGGTATATATAAGGAATCCAAGTCAAGAATAATGGCTGGCTTAGTGGTCAAGAAAATAGGGAAGAAAAAAATACAAATGGTAAAAACACTTAAGCATAAACTCTTGGTAAATAATGAAGAGTCAAAAAAAACAAAGGATATCACTGAGGAACAGTCACCTGTGAGTGAAGAAAAAGAACTAAGTGATTCTGAGTCTACCAAATCAGATGCAGAGCCTCCAAAGGCCAAGAAAACAAAAGTTACTGATGTAATAACTGCATCCAGAATAAGAAGAAAAAAAACCAAGACATACTCACCACCATTGAAGAAAGGCACAGTGAAAACATATATGAAAAGAAAAGCCTCAAACAAACAACAAGAACCGAGATAATGAAAGAGATATATAAGAGGAAGATAGGAATAGGATGATACTGTAGAAGCATAAAGAGAATAGAGGATCCAAGTAGAAAAGGCCAAAATACCAAAGACAATTGATGAAATTGCTGAGTCAATCATCAATACCAGTAGTATATCACATCACAAGATTAGAAAATGGGTACATCTGTCTACCAAGGATCAGAATAAAATAGAGGAAGCAATCATTAAAATGATGGTAGCATACAAATATGCACCTCTACAATTTGGCACTCATATTCCAAAGGAGCTACAAGATAAAATATCAACAAGGTGTACATATGCATTGCACATGGAAAAATAGATGAGAGAGAGAATCTTAGTTAATTTCATGCCTAATTCCATAATTGAAGAAATTGAATCAACAATGAATGAACATGCAAAGTAATTTTATGCAAAAACAAGAGCTTACAAGGTATTCCAGAATAAGCTTTAAGATATTGACATAGACATCAATAAGATTTGGACACAAATATTTAATCCACCTAAGAAGGTACTAGCTCTAACTAAGATTGCTCACACCAAGGAGAAGAAGGCCACACCGAGCCCCGAGCATATTTTCATCAATGACATGAAGAATGTCAATCCTATTGATTTGATAACAGAGGCAAGTAAGGTCATGAATGCTATTCCTCAAATATTGTAATCATTAGGAGAAATACTAGATATCACAATAAAAGCTATAACTCATAGTGATTATGATGATAATGTCAAGGATGATGAAGATGTCAATATTTCCACCGATCAAACAAAGGAAAAGGACACTACTGATGTTGCATAGGCATAAATACCAGGTAATATGCCTTTATTGATACAAGCTATCAATATAATAACTGATGCAAAGGAGAAAACACCTAAGCCTAAAAAAAACACTGATGGACAAAGGCGATGAATAAGGGGAAAAGAAAACAAGTGAGAAACGGAGTGATGCACCCACCAAGGATAGTGGAAAGGAAGACAAGGTTGGAAGTCAAGACAAGGTTGATGTAGAGACGTCTACAACTGACAAACAGGCACTGACTGAGAAACCTAGCCAAGGCACCACACCTCCAAAGAAATCAATGACAGAAACTAAGAAACAAAAGGCTTTTTCTATCATTCTTCATTCCCCTATATCAAGCAACATTCCAAAGAAGAAGAAGTAGAACAAGAAAAGTAAAGCCCCTGTTACACTTAATAGACATACCTGACTTTGATCCAAGAACACTTGATCCCGATTCATTATCAAGGTATGGGGGATCTATGCAAAAGGAAAGCACAATAGGAAAAGCTCAGAATGGAACACAAAAATACACAATTTCTAGAAATAGCAAAGGATATTCTACTGCAGGTAGTTCCTGAAACACAGATTGATCAAAATGCACCCATCATTGATCAACTAGCAGTTTTGACAAAGGAAATCCCCCAACAAAATGTATATGTTGAGAAGGTCATTGAAGAAAGAGCAGAAGAGAAATATTAATACAAGCTCATAGAGAAAATAATCCAAGAAGTGGTAGTAAACAAGGTGAAACTTTCTAAACTGGTAACTACACTAGATCCTGTTATTTTAGAACTAGTTACCTTAGTTCAAAAGTTGTGTACTATTGAAAACTTCACCACCGAGCATGATTCACAAATAGATAAGTTGAATGAAGATCTATAAGATAGTGCACAAAGTATTTCAACCGAGCCAAATGCATTCAAATTGCATTATGAAAAGCTATTTGAATCTAAAAGGTTGAGACTTGAAATAAAAAATCAAGAAAGAAAAATTAGAGATGAAGTAAATGAACTACAAGCCATGTTACTATCGAATCTCACATTGCTAATGACACATATGACTACAGAAAAGACACTAATTTCCACCCCAAAGATGTCAGTAGTAGAGAGAATCTATGACATGCACGCTCAAATCATATTGGAGAAAATGAACCTAGAGAACCTAAAGGAGAAATGGGAAAAGCTGATGGCAGACATCAAGCAATCTCATAAGCACATTCTTGACAAGCTGTAAGTTATACATATTTGTCATTAATTTCAAAAAAGGGGGAAACATGTACATACATTGTATCTACATGTCAAGAGCATGCACATAGGGGGAGTCACTATATAAGTAAAAAAAATTGTATATATATACAGTACATATCATTTTTTGATACTAATTCCAAAGGGGAATATTGATAATCCTTAAAGGATCAAAAGTTGTCACTAGTATTCAAGAAGACAGTTTTCATCGTTTGGTCAGCATTCACCGAGAAACAACATTCACCAATCACAGTGGTCACCGAGATGTTTTGAACACTGAAAAACATATCAATCAAGAAGATTATATCAACTAAGCACCAGTACACAAAGTATATCAACTGAGCAGAGGCATCATCGAGCACCATTCTAACCGAGAGACAATTTTAACACCGAGAAAAGAGGAGTTGAACTACACATCAGCTAAAGCACTTTAGTCTTTAAAATAGATTTTTTCTTAGCTGGATAACCATTTCTTGTGGATCAAGAAAAATTTAAATGATGGATTTAATTAGTTTAACTAATTTTATTCATGCAAACTAGGAGATCAAGGTCAAGTTTTAAACCTTGGATCTTAGAGTTATTCAAGAAAAGTGTGAAACCTAATTAGGTCAAAACATTGTATATATAGATGTATAATCAATCAAGAACATGATGATTATAGCTTCATAAGGACATATATGGATCATACAAAGGTTTTCATGCAGAGGGACATATAAATAAGAATTCAGTTATGAAGAACTACATTCAAGGCTACCGAGTGGAATAGAGGTATTATTCATCATAATAGGTGATACATATATTTTGTAAACTTAAAGGATTTGTAATTAGAAAATTCAAGATTGCAAGCTATCAGGTCATCTATATTTTTTTCTACTATCTAACAATTGTGGAAAACATAAGAAATCCTTCAAGAATGTGGACTTAACAGTCTTATTGTAAATCTCTTAACCGAGTGCACACATACATTATGTTGCTGAAATCTCTTAATCGAGTAGACTTAAAAAGTTCAACATGTTACTCCTAACAGGGTAAGATCATCAAAAGTGATCACAAGTTGTAGCCCTAACATGCACCTTCTATTTTGCAGATAGTGAAGCTTTGTGGGTTTCATCCCCACTGCAGTTTTTACCTTCTTACAAGGGTTTCTGCGTTACCAAATACTTGTGTCATGTGTCAATATGTTTCATGAATGTTTCAATGTTTGTTTACATGCATTTATAATTATTCTATGATGTTTCATGCATGAAGTAGAAAATCAATAATGGTTGGTTATGCAAGAAATGAATACTAAGGTTAATTGATAAAAGTTTTTAAGGGTGTTGATTCACCCCTCCCCTCTCAGTACACACCCTTTCATTATTCCAACATGTTCTAGTGACTAAAATTCCATCTATCTACTGGCACAGAAGGTCCGAGATCGACTAAGATATCCCACATTTTCACGGCTCTTAGTAGAGACAATGGTTCCTTGGGAAGTGATTACCCTTGGGAACCGAAGCTTGGTGTGCCTGAGAAGTGAGTGCACTGTAAGGAGGAGTCCATGCCTCTAAGCTTCTAATTTGTCTACTATGAGTAGGTGTGGTTGAAATTTGGTTCAAGTGAGAATTCAATAGATATTTCCTTGGCTTACCTAGGTTGTGGTGTTTTTGTTCTTTTTACAACAACCATTCTTCTTGATGTGTCTTGTGTGAGTGAAACATCAAAATAGTTACCAAAACAAACATCAAAATGCTCAAACAATCCAAAATCTGCACTTTTAGGTATTAACCTATCAACTCTTATCCAAGTTTCTGCATCTAGTTTCAAAACTCTAAAATGAAACAAATTGTTGTCCAAGTTGGTATTCTGTTGTGACAGTTTTGTCTGAACTTTCTCAAAACCTCTATTCTCACCAACATCGCTACTAGTTTGTCATTGACTACAATCTATTGACATTTTGACTTGCTTTTTCTTTCAAAATCTAACTTTTTTGTGCTAGTCCAAGTGACTTGTTACTCTTAACATCTTTGTCGATGATATCCTTATCCTAAGTTGCGAGAGGAGGTTCTTTAACCTTGACTCAAGATCAAATTCATTGTTATCGCTCTCTTATTTAGACTTTATCTCCTTGTTCCTTTGGTCTTGGACTTAGTCAGCACTTTAGACATCACTTTAGCATCTGTTAGGAAATCAATTTAATCATCATACCTTCTCTTCAATTTTCTAATAAAGAGCATCAAGACAATCTTGCAATGTCTAAAAGAAAATGGGCTAAACATTATGGTCCCGACAATGTGAAAGAAGAGTTTCTTATGGTAGATTTATCAAAATAGCTTTA
This sequence comes from Thuja plicata, assembly GCA_018584345.1. NCBI lineage: Eukaryota > Viridiplantae > Streptophyta > Pinopsida > Cupressales > Cupressaceae > Thuja > Thuja plicata. Next base: position 1,956,804 of record MU224972.1, on the reverse strand, counting down.
AACTTTGAAATCTAAACTTAGGGAATTAAAGGGGTAAAAAGATACACCATCCAACAAATACTCATTAAGCTCAATCTATCCTTTTCTATTTGATTATGATTCTCATATCTCTCCACTTCCTTCCAACATGGAGAAATATTGGCATGGAAATCCTATCTTTGATCAAGCAAGTGGCTCCAAAGCCCTAAGAGCGACTAAAAACACCACAAAGTCTTCCTCCAAAGGGATTAGTGGTGCAGCAGCACCTAACTTAAGTTACATTATTTATCGGCAATGTCTGTCAATTTCTGTCCGTCAGTTTTTGTTCGTCGGCAATGCTTGTTTGTTTCTGTTTGTTGGTGATGTCCGTCGGTTTCTGTCCGTCAGTTTTTGTTCATTAGCAATACTTGTTTTTTTTTGTTCATCGGTGATGCTTGTTGGTAGTGTTCATCAGTGATTCTTGTTGGCAGTGTTCAGCCATGATGCTTGTTGGTGGTGTTCGTTGGCGATGCTCATTGGTGATGATGACTAGTGTCTTTGTTTATTTTTAGGGTTGGAAATTGACGATGTTTTTGTTGTTCTAAAAAGTCAACACTAGCGCTTGATAATATTAGTTAACGACCCAGGAAATGTGAGATGTGATGTTTGTGACCAGCTGGGTCACTTGCAATGACTCTCTATGTGTTGTTTTTGCTTAAAAGGATCAGGGACACCTATTCCTATTTTGAAAGGGTCATTTATTGCTTAGTTTGGCCGCCTTTGCAGGGTGGTTGAATTTTTCCATGAGTATCAGATATTTTGGGAGATATTTTGATGGATGTATATATAGCTAAAAATCTTTTGTAATAGATATATAGAGGGATATAGATATATTAGAGAAGAAGATAGACACAGATCGTATCATCCTGTAATAGCTTAGTTCTTGTGAATAAGAAAGAACATATTTAATGGATTCCATGTGCAGTGTGTGTTATTATGTTCCTCAGGAGAAAACCATTGGTTTAGCTTGGGGGATGAACCTATCCTAATGGGTTCTATAGCATGAAATAGTAGCTTTATGGTGTAATTCTGGTCTAGGGCACTTGAGGTGAAGATCTTAGTGACTTCCTCAAGTTGGGGTGAAGTAATACCCTATAAGGTCTGTGCAAGAGACCTTAGAACACAGTCAAGCTGATTGTCAGTAACAACTAGACCTGGGCTATACTTCAGATTGGTATCAGAGCAAGTTTGAGAATTGGGCTTGTGTTTTTTGGGTGTGATTTTTAGAAAAGCCTATGAATTCATCTAATATGGTGACCAACACAGAGCTAGCAAGGAATGTGGATGAGAAAAGAGAGGAGAACAAACTCCTGAAGGAGCAGTTAGTCGAAATGACGTATAAATTGGAAGAAGTTCAACTTCAGACTACAACAGTTAGTGAACTGATGAGGGAAGCTAATGAGAAGGGTAAACAAGTGGCTGAGGAGGATACAATCCCATAACTAGACCCGATACTTCAAGAAGAACCATTCTTGAAAGCATTAAAGGCAATGAGTGGTAAGTCCTTAGAAGGTGTGACTCTATTTAGTGGCAAAATGGATCCAAAATTAATTATGGAATGGATAGAAGGTCTTGAAAATCACTTTGATTGTGATAATGTGACCGAAGCTTAGAAAGTTAGAGTAGCCAAGACGAGATTGAGAGGGATTGCCCTCACTTGGTGGAAATTTGTCCAAGATGAAAGGACAAAGGGAGGCAAGAACCCCATAACCAGTTGGAAAGGTATGGTGGCAAATATGAAAGAAACTTATCTTCCTGATGATTATGAAGTGCAACTGCATAAGATAAGGCAGAATCTGAGGCAAAAAGACTTAGAGGTTAGTGCCTATATAGAATAATTCCATAAGCTATGCTTAAGGTCCCATGTGATGGAAGAAGAAAGCCTAAAAGTGGCAAGAAATCAAAATGGCCTTAAATGGAGCATTCAAGAAGAAATTAGTCTCTTAAGTCCCAAGACTTTCCACCAATGTTATCAATTAGCCCTTAAAGTGGAAGAAAAGTTTGAAAAGAAATAGGACTCAAATAGTAGAGGTAGAGGAAGAGACAATAGATGTCATAAAGGAGGATATGGAGGAAGAAATCCTAAAGCTAAGAATTAGAGTGAGAATAAACTCATAGAGAATCAGGGAGAATCCAGTAACACTAGAGGTGGTTACAATAGAGGAAGAGGTCCGAATAATAGTTCAAGAGGAAGGACTGATGGCCAAGGGAGAGGATCTTATTTCTCTTCTATGAAGTGCTATAATTTCCAGCAACTTGGGCATCCTACATATTGGTGTCCTGCAAAGAGCACTACTTCCGAAGGAGGAGAGAAAAGAGCTAACTATGTGCAAGAAGAGTCTTCTAGCAGCAAGACTTCATATATCCCCATAGGATTAGAGATGGGAGAACATTTGATGGTTCAGAGAACAATCCTATAAGATCTTGTCAAAGAAGAGCCAAGCCAAAGAAGATCTTTGTTTCGAGTCAATTGCAAGATACTCGGTAAGGTCTATAAAGTTATCATAGATTCAAGATCTACTGATAATATTGTTTCTTTAGAAGCTATTGAGAAGTTAAATTGACAAGGATTCCTCATACTAATCCTTATAAAGTTACTTGGTCAAATAGAGATCAACATGTAATAGTCAATGAACAAGCTTGCATAGAATTGTCCATAGGGAGGTATAAGGATATAATTTTGTGTGATATCCTACCCATGGATGTGTATCATCTGCTATTAGGTAGACCTTGGCAGTATGATCGATGTGTTGTCCACAATGGATCCGAGAATTCCTATTCCTTTAAGAAGGATGGCATGAATTTCAAGGTACAGTCAATTTTGAAGAAGAGAAGGAAATAAAAAGAGGCCCCAACCTACTAGTGGTTGGTGAGAAAGAATTCCTGAAAAACATTTGAAGAAGATGGAGTAGGCTTTGCTATGGTTCTAAAACCAAAAGGTGAGAAGAGGAATGAAAGAGAAGAGTTGCCTTTAGAAATCCAAAGGTTGTTAACTCAATATCAGGCTATAGTTAGTAATGGTCAACCAGCTACCTTACCACCTGATAGATCCATTAGTCATTTAATTGACTTTACTCCAGGAGCCTCACTTCCAAATAAAGATGCTTATAAGATGACTTCGTAGTAGAATGCAAAGATTTCTAACCAAATCTAGTAACTAATTTACCAAGGTTTGATTAGAGAAAGAATAAGTCCTTGTGTTGTTCCCACAGTCTTAGCCCCGAAGAAAGATGGTACTTGGAGGTTGTGTACTAATTCCAGGGCCATAAACAGGATAACTATCTGGTATAGGTTTCCAATACCTAGGATAGAAGATTTGATGGATTGTCTTGGTGGAGCTAGATATTACTCCAAGATAGATCTTAAGAGTGGATACCATTAGATAAGAATTAAAGGGGGAGATGAGTGGAAGACTTCTTTTAAGACTACTGAAGGATTGTATGAATGGCTAGTTATGTTTTTTGGGTTATCAAACGCCCCAAGAACATTTATGATATTGATGAATGAGGTTTTAAAGGAATTCATTGGAAAATAGGTTGTAGTGTACTTAGATGACATCTTGGTGTTCAGAAAGACCAAAGAGGATCATCTTAGACATTTGCAATTGGTAATGCATAGATTGCATGAAGAAAAGTTGACAATCAACTTGGAAAAAAGTGAATTTGTGAAGAAAGAATTGGTATATCTTGGTTTTTTTAATCTCTAAAGGTAACTTGAAGATGGATGTAAGCAAGGTGGAAGCAATCTTGAATTGGCCTACACCAAAATCAGCTACGGAGGTAAGAAGCTTCCATGGTTTGGCACAATTTTACCAAAAATTCATCAAACAGTTCAGTGAGATTAGTGCACCTATTTTAGATACCATCAAAGGAGGTATGAAAGCCAAGTTCCAATGGAATGAGTAGGCTAATGAAGGATTTGAGCATCTGAAGAAGAGAATAGTGACTCAACCAATTTTGACACTTCCTAGTTTTGACAAATTGTTTACTGTGGAATGTGATGCCAGTAATATTGTTGTCGGTGCAGTATTGAGTCAAGTGGGAAAACCTGTAGCTTTTCATAGTGAGAAACTCAATGATGCAAAGAAAAATTATTCCTCATATGATTTGGAATTGTATGCATTAGTGAAAGCACTAAGGAAATGGAGATAGTATCTACTTCCTAAATAATTTTTTGTCTTTACCGACAATCAGGTTTTGAGTTTTCTGAGTTCACAAGATAAACTCAGTCACAAGCATATGAAATGGGTGCAATACATCCAAGCCTTTACCTTCACAATTAAGCATAAGAAGGGAGTACATAATAAGGTGGCAGATGCATTGACTAGAAGGTTACTCACGGTGCAAGAAGTTCAGCTAAGAAGCATTGGCATCGAAAGCTTCAAAGATTTGTATCCAACAGATGAAGATTTTGCAGCAGTATACAAGGTATGTCAAGAGTATCAAAATCATTTTCATAGTGAATATTCAGAGTATACTCTTTAGGAAGGTCTTCTATTTAAGGGAGGACAAATTTATGTACCAAGAGGTTCTATGTGAGAGAATCTAGTACAGGAAAAGCATAATGGTTCCTTAAGTGGACATTTTGGGTTGAATAAGACCTTAGAAATGGTCAAAGGGTATTACTATTGACCAAGAATGAATCGGGACATCTAGAAGTATGTAGAGACTTGTTTGGTTTGTCAGAAGGAAAAAGGGACTTCATCCAATGCAGGATTGTATCAGCCCCTTCCTATCCCAAATAGACCATGGGAATGCCTTAGTATGGATTTTTTTGTTGGGTTACCAATGAGCAAGCAAGGAATGGACAACATCTTTGTAATTCTTGACAGGTTCAGCAAGATGGCTCATTTTGTACCATGCAAAACCACACATGATTCTTGTTACATATCCAATCTATTATTTAGAGAAGCAATCTGGATACATGGATTACCTTTGAGTATTGTGTCAGATAGAGACTCCAAGTTTATGAGTCATTTTTGGAAGACATTGTGACAGAAGCTTGGTACAAATCTTTCTTTTAGCTCAGCCTACCATCCACAAACTAATGGTCAGACTGAAGTGGTGAACTAGATCTTAGGTAATCTTTTGAGATGCCTTACCAGGGAGTATGGAAAATCATGGGATCAGTTACTTTCTCAAGAAGAATTTTCCTACAATGATACAGTCAATAGGTCCACTGGAAAGAGCCCTTTTGAAATTGTGTACGGGATTCATCCCAGGGGTATCTGTGAATTAAAGGATCTTGGTAGTAGTACAGAAAGGAGTGGGTATGCTAAAGATTTTTCTCAATCCATGAAGGAGGTCCATGATAGTCAAAGAAGCATTGATAGAGAGTACCACTCATATCAAGCAAAAGGTAGATGTAAGGAAAAGAGATGTTCAATTTCAGGTTGGATATTTGGTCATGGTGCACCTCAACAAGGCAAGATTACATTAAGGAGTTCCATGTAAACTTTAGATGAGGAAGATAGGACCTTGTGCAATATTGGAAAAATATGGGTCAAATGCTTATAAAGTTGATCTTCCTATAGACATAGGATTATCTCCTATTTTTAATGTGACAGATTTGGTATCCTATAAAGGTCCAATTCCTGAAGGAGATTCTGATCTCACAGGAGATACTGAGGATCTCAAAGTGCTTAAAATTCCTATTATATCCCAACTGAAGGTAGACACAATTCTAAATTCAAGAGTTTCTGAGCAGACTAGATGACAGACCTATATGGAACATCTGGTCAAATGGAAAGGCAAAGCTGATTCAGAGGCTACATGGGTATAGGGAACCAATTTTAAGAAGTTAGGCATCAATCCTGACTTACTCCAATCACCTGGAAGTTGATTTCTTTTTGTTTGGGGAGTATGGTGCAGGAGCACCTAAGTTAAGTTACACTATTTTTTGGCGATGTCCATCAGTTTCTGTCTGTCAAATTTTGTTCATCGACAATGCTTGTTTGTTTCTATTTGTCGGTGATGTCTGTCACTTTTTGTCCATCAATTTTTTTTGTCGGCAATGATTGTTTATTTTTTTTCATCGGTGATGCTTGTTGGTAGTGTTTGTCGATGATGCTTGTTGGTAGTGTTCATCAGTGATGCTTATTGGTGGTGTTTGTCAGTGATTCTCATCGGTGATGATAGCCAGTGTCTTTGTTTGTTGTCAGGGTTGGAAATCAACAATGTTTCTATTGTTCTAAAAAGTCAACACTGGTGCTCAATAATGTCAGTTAACAACCCAGGAAATGTGGGATGTGACATTTGTGACCAGATGGGTCACTTGCAATGACTCTCTACATGTCATTTTTTCTTAAAAGGATCAGGGACACTTATTCCTTTTTTGGAAGGGTCATTTATTGCTCAGTTTGGCTGCCTTTGTAGGGTGGTTGAAGTTTTCCATGAGTATCAGATATTTTGGGAGATATTTTGATGGATGTATATATAGCTAAAAATCTTTTGTAATAGATATATAGAGGGATATAGATATATTAGAGAAGAAGATAGACACAAATCATATCATCCTGTAATAGCTTAGTTCTTGTGAATAAGAAAGAACATATTTAATGGATTCCATGTGTAGTGTGTGTTATTATGTTCCTCAGGAGAAAATCATCGGTTTAGCTTGGGGGATGAACCTATCCTAGTGGGTTCTATAGCATGAAATAGTAGCTTTATGGTGTAGCCTAGTCTAGGGCACTTGAGGTGAAGATCTTAGTGACTTCCTCAAGCTGGGGTGAAGTAATACCCTATAAGGTTTGTGCAAGAGACCTTAGGGCACAATCAAGTTGACTGTCGGTAACAACTAGACTTGGGCTATACATCAATTAGTAACCTCAAGAAAGAAAAACCTTGGGTTAAACACAAGAGGGACTTGACTCCTTTGGGACAATCTTATGAATCAACATTGAAAAACTTCTTGAGCATGATCTCATCACATTACCTTAAGTCACATCACGTGGATTGAAATTCTTGAGTACCTTTGTGCATATCATCGACACAATGAGCATAAAACTTCATCTTGCATGGAGTTGAAACATAAAATCCAAGATCTCATAGATGAAGGCAATATTTAAATTGAAAATCCTAATAAATCATCTACTGAAGATACTAATCTCAAGCAATATCTAAACCATGCACCTATGTCTTGTAATGGTTCACATATCACATCTATTTCTTCCACCATTCCTCCATCTCCTAAAGCTTCAAAACTAGCCACACTAGCTCTATTAAGAATTGAGCCTAATTATGACTATGTCTACCCTCAAGGACTACCTCTACAAGAGATCCAAGCTAACTAGCATAGGACTTCAATTCTTTCTCATGCTTCAAATATCATAGATCCAAAGCATCCATGTGCTTCAATTCTTATCACACCTACTCAAAATGATTTTCCATCATCCTGTCAGGAATCCCTCATGCAGATCAAAACTCCTACCTCATCCTTAGAAGTGGCTCCATGTTAAGAGGGAAATCCAAAGTGTGAAGAAACAAATATCAGTAATGATCAAGATCAAGATACCATCCATCCTTATCCAATAGTTGACCAAATTCACATATCTCAAGGGTCCCTTGATGATTTTATCATCCCCTTCCATTTCTTCAAGAAAGATATCCCTCCATATCCCAAGCAAGATCAAGATATCATTTCCACCATCTCTAATGAGCCTATTGAAAATCAAGAGAAAAGTACCCTTTCTATACCATCTAATGATCCTTGTCAATATTAGATCATCCCATCATCCCCTTGTCATATTCTTCCATTCCTCTAAATCCCTTGCAGAATAATAAATCCCCTCAAGCTTCAACTGCTCCTATCAAAATTGTTCCTATCAAAGCTACTCATGCACCTATTACTATAAAGTTGAATTCAAAAGAGAAGACCCTTGGTCATGAAACTCACTCTAAAGATGTTGATATCCCTTCCACACCTTATCTCCCTCCTTCCAAACGTAAGCATCATCCTTCAATATCCTCCAAATCCATCCTTGTTCCCTATATCCCAAAGCTAAAGCCTTCAAACCTTCCATCTATATTGGGTCCTTATATCCCTCCATCCAACATTCCTATAACTACTATTTTGTAATCTTCTTACCCTATCCCCTATCAAGATCAACAAAGACATACATCCTTCAACTCTCCCTATCAACCCATCCATATGAACCATCCATATCGATCCTATTCATCCATAATTCCTAAGTCTTTTGGAAGCAATTTGGATGTACAACGAAGAAATCACAAATACAAGAATCCACATACATATAAAGATCACTATGTCCAGTCTAATAGACATGTGATTACAAATAAAATGAAATACTTAAGAGACCACAAAGGTCCACTAAGCCAAGAATAAAATCAAAGAAAATATGGGTTCCCAAATCCATCATGGAAGAATTGCATTCTAAATCATCCAAAAGAAAAGGAAAATCAAAAGCTATGTGGATTCCCAAGTCTCTTCTAAAGGACTTGGATACAAAAAGAAAATCAAAAGTTATGTGGATTCCCAAGTCTCTCTTAAAAGACTTGAACAAAAAGGAAAATTTAGAGTTCGCATCCAAGCTTCCAAATTCTTCCACTTCATCTCCATCTAAACATCTCCCATCTTCTAATTCTATTTTGGGTCCTTGTGTCTCAAAATCCATTACCTTGAATAATCAACCCCCTTCTACATCCATCTTGGGTCCTTATATACCAAGACCCATATCAACTCATACATCAAAGCCTCAAGCTATTCCATCTATTTTTCCTCCATTTGTCCACTACCCTTCAAGGGGTGTATCAATGTTGATCTTATCGCCATTTCCATCCACCTCTACACAACCCTTTCAATGCCCAGTCCAATATCCTGCACCTACCTCCTACCCATCCCTCCTATATCCTTCCATCCCTCTTATCCAATCCATCACATAAATCCTTGGCTACCATCTCCCTTATCCTCCATATTATTCTTCCCTACCATCACCCTATCAACATCTTTGAGCATCCTTTCAATGGTCTTGGCCCATCATAGCATATCCTCCAAAGGAGCACTATATAAAGAGCAAGAAACTTACGTTCCTCTATAAAACCAAAATCTAAAAAATTGAAAAAAGTCCTTAAAAAAAATAATCATCTCGGTGAAAACCTAGCAATATGTGCCTTGATTCATCATTCAAAAAAATAAAAAATGGAAAAATACAAAAAAATTTGAAAAAGAAGAAAAGGTGCCTTGGTAAACAGGCTCCATGGTAGAAAAAATAGCATCACTTTTAAGTAGGTAAAAACCTGGTAAACAGACACCTCTTGTACTCAGTGCTTCATCTGTCAATGCTCAGTCTTGGCATCTATCCTTTGCTTCAATTTGTACATATATTTTAGTCACTTTTGTGACACTCTGGTTCTTCTAAGAACCCTCCTAGCTTGAAACCGATCCAGATTCATAACCTGGGGGCAATTGAATCGAATTTTTCATCGTAGTATGAGTCAAGTTAGTCATTGTCATTTTCTACTAGGGGCATGGGTCCCCAAATTTGATCACATCTTTAGATTACACCAGATTCAGTAATATTTTTATTTCTGAAGGACAACTCACTACTAACGCAAACAGGTGTTTCTCAACACCCTAATCAAAAGTCTTTCTTAACACTATCTCTGGATGCATCTATGTTTCTTAACCCACATTGGATACTGCAAATGTAAAAAATAGATCGATAGCACTCAAACACATTGCATTCACAAGCATGACGGTGTTTCTCAACACATTCGAAAACATTGAAACTCACTGAAGTATGCTGAACTTCTATTTGTATGTTGTCTCTTTTCATTAATTTTTCATTAATCTTTTCTTTGTCTATTGGTTTCTAGTGTGGTTTTGATGATCCAACAATGTCAAATAAATAGGGTGTGTGTGATAATAGTTATTGCATTAAGGCGGAAAAGCCTCACATCCCTCGATCTTGTTTACTTGCGTGCCAAGGTGAGGTAAGAACTATCTCCTTGAATGTTATTTCTCTTCTTGTTTATGCAATATCGCACTCATGGTTATCTTGGCTTTGAATGCCTCGATACTGGTGTACTCTTGCAACATCAACTAGAAACAATGTTTAGGTCATCTAAAATGCTCGATGATGAAAATTTTCAACGCTAAAGGTTCAGTGACTACACCTTAGGTTTCATTCATGTTTGTCTTACATCTGCATTTGCATTTGTATGGTGTTGAAATCTGCATAATATCAATATCTCTCTCCAATGTGAAGGATCCAAGGTTCGTATCAATCAATGTTCATTTTTTCAAGTGGTCAGTTGTGCGTGAACATGACACCCCTCACTAATTGAACTGTCCTAATTCAATTTTTAGGATCAAAATTGAAATCTAAAGTTTGACTTTTTTAGTCAATAACAGCTGACTACTTGCACAATCAGTCTTATGGACTCTAACCAATGGAAATCTCTCATACTTTTCTTCCAGTCAATCCATGTATCATACTTTTGGTCAAATCTAGTCAAACATGACCTGCCATCAAGTACATCTTTTTTCCTAACCACTTCGGACCTATTTCAAATCAAATCACCTTCTTCTTGCATCATGTTATCAATCAAATTGTTTCTCATCACTAGGGCACCTAGCCATATTTTGATTTTTCTCCTGACGGGGTAGGATCAAGACATCAACAATCCAGTGATCACATCCTCAATCAAAACCCCATCGCTTGGGGCATTTCAGCTTCATTGAATCAAATCAAGTTGAGATCATCTTAAATCAAAGGCAACCTTATCAATGGTCTTATACAGTGGTGAATACACTCGAAACAAGAAAAGATCGGTCTTATACGGGCTATTCATTATTGAAACTAGATACATTGAGCAAATTGGCTTCATCACTTCAAATCAAGTCAATTATCTTGCTAATCAAATCTTTTAATGGAAATCAGTTTCATCACTTCAAATCAAATTGGTTATTTGTTCAAACCAATCAAAAGGTTTAAGAGTTCTTGACAAATGTTCAGTTTCATCGCTTCAAATCAAACTGAGCATTCTATTATATATCTTTTGATCAATCTTCGTCCAATCAAGCTTGAAGTTGGTCTTCTTCAAAAGAATGGTTTCATCACTTCAAATCAAACTATTCTAGGTCTCCTTGCTAACAGGTCTTTGAATCAAAGCGTTGAACGTACATCAATTCAAAGAGGGGCATATATAATCACATAAAAATGGTCATATAAACCATAGACCCCCAATCTTAATCAATTAGTCAAGAAACTCTAATCTTGATAAACCCTAAGTCCTAAATCAAACAGGAAATTCCTCAATCTATCAAATTCAAACTAATCTGACCTAAACCCTAGGTCCTAATCGATTATCTTGCTTGATTAATTAATTAATTCTTGAAATCATAATACATTGGAAAATAAACCTTATGTTAATTATTTAATTGATATTTCTGATATACTAATTAAATAAAATTATTAATTTGTCAATTAAATAAAAAGGAATTAAATTAATTAATAAAAACAAATATGCATTCAAATCATTTAAATTTTTAAAAATGCATATGACATCATCAAATCCAGTTAACTGATTATCAAATTGGAAACAATCTAGTTCCACTCAGTTAACTAATTCTCAACTATTTATCATTTTGGAAAAAAAGTTGTTAACTGAAAATGATTTTGGAAGTTTCCAAAAATAACTGATCAATCAGTTCAGTCAACTGACTCTTTCGACCAATCAAATTGCTTGCACATGGATTGTGCTTCCTCAAATCAAATATGAGCCACTCATTTCCTCCAATCTCAACCGTCGATTTGACAGAGATTTTCTATAAAGGAGTTCTTTTCCTTCAAAAAGGATCTTAACTTTTTCTATTTTTATTATGTAATTTTTTATCCTAGCTTTCTTCCATTCTTAGCTTTCAACCTTTTTATCTTTATTAATTGTTAGTTTACTTTTGTTAAAGATTGCAAACTCATAATTTAGAACACATTTGATTTTGGGTTTAAAATGAATCTTACACATTTCATTTGGTGCTTCTAAATGAATCTCTAATTAGCTTTGGATTAACTACAAACTACATCTGCATATCATTTAGATCATTTAGCTATAGCTTTAAAATCCTTTTTCTAGAATAGTGTGTAGTCACTGGACTTTGCGATGACCTGAGAGTAAAGTCCATACTCCTACCTACTAGAAGGTAATGAACCGGTGTCAGTTAGCTTAGGATGTTTTTAATATTCTAGTTTTGTTATTTTCTAACCTGTTAACCACTTAATGGACCATTGAAAAGTGTGTGTGTGTGTGTGTTTTGCATCTTGCAGGGAGAAAGCCATTTCTACGAATACACATGTATCCACTTAAATGCATTCCCATATCCTCTCATAGTTTCAATCATTGGTCCACAGATTGAACTAACATTTTTGATGAACTTTTAGTAAAAACTAGCCAACTCTTGGAATGAGCTTACTTCTCCAACATTCTTCCATGTAGGCCACTCATAAATGGATTTTGCTTTATCAAGATCCATCTTCAACCCTTCATCACATATTACAAATAAAAAGTATACTAACTCTTTTTTCATGAATATACACTTCTTGATTTTGTTTAGTAACTTCTCTTCTCTTAACCTCTACAACACTTGTCTAACATGCATCAAATGCTCCTCTTTTATCTTACTAAAAATCAAGATATCATCCAAATACAAAATGAAAAAATTTCCTAATAATTTCTTTAGAAATTCATTCATTAACCTCATGAAAGTACTAGGTGCATTAGACAATCCAAAGGGCATTACCAACCACTCATACAATCCTTCATTTTTCTTGAATGTGGTCTTCCACTCATCGCCTTCTCTGATTCTAATATGATGATATTCATTCTTCAAATCTATCTTGGTGAAATATCTAGCTCCACTCAAACAATCCATCAAATCATCCATCCTTGACAAAGGAAACTGATACTTGATTGTGATCTGATTGATGGCTCTAGAATCAGTACACGTCCTCTATTGTCCATATTTCTTAGGTTCTTATATTGTAGGCACTGCACATAGACTCAGACTTTCTCTAATCAATCTCCGCTACAAGAAAATCTTGTACTTGTCTATTAATTTACTCATCTATTGGTTCCATCTTGTAAGATCTTTTTTTAGGAAAACTAGCCTATGGTATCAGATCCATACAATGGCTAATACTCTTCACAGGTGGCAATCGATCAAGGACATTATCTAATATGATATTTGCATACTCATTCAACAATCTAGTGACATTTTTTGGGTGTTCGTCTCATGATACAATCTCCTTAGATTTCTTGGGTATTAATAAAAACACACATTATCATGTCACATGCCATCCAAGAAACTTATGCCATCCACTAAAAAACTCCTTGCAATAGTACACACTTCACTCTTAAGGTTTCCTCTAAAGGTAATTTTTTTTGCTTCATCCCGTTAGCAATAATGGTATATACATTCTTCCTCCCATCATTTATATCTTACCTATCATACTATGATGGTCTACCAACAAAAATATGACACACGTCCATATGCATAATATCACAAAAAACTTAATCATAATACTTCCCAATATTGAATTCAACTAGGCATTGTTCACTTACCAATACCTTGTGTTCATCTTGATTCCACACAATCTGATAGGTTCTAGGATGATTCAACCTCTTCAACTTCATCTAGTCCACAAACTCATCTGAACAAAGATTATCAGAACTTCCACTGTCTATGAAAACACTACACACCCAGTCTTGTACCTTGTATCTAGTTCTGAACAACCTCTTTCTCTCTAAAGAATCCTTCTCTTGCTCTCTGTAATATATGATCATCCAAGTCATCAAGGTTTATCTTTCCTCTTCTTGGTTTTTTTTACTAATCCATTGGAATCCTCATCTATAAATTTTATTCTCCTACTACCTTTTACCTTTTGCCTTCTTCTCAGAGTTTCCTTTTTTTCACTGAAAGGAAACATAAGGATGCATGTCCTTTAAATTTCCTACAAGCATATTTTTTCTTCTTCTCCTTACTATTTCCTTCAATTTCAAAGTAATTTTCCATCTTCGTGATCAAATCTATCAATTCGTTTGAATCCAAGCTTCCATGATAATCAGGTGGATTGAAATGAGGTCTCTTATTAATATAGGTCAAGGCTCTAATGAACCTCTCCTCTTCTTCATTCAACTTTGGTTGCACCTCATTGTTCTCTCCTTCCCTTTCTTGATCCTAGCTCTTTTCGTCTCCTTCTTCATCACTTGCATTTTCTATATATTGTCCTCTCCTCTAATAATTATCCACTGCTTCCAATCTAGTAGAGATTTGTCTCAACAAATCCAAGATAGCTGGATTTGCATTCCTTGCTCCACCTCTAGCATTCCTCTTGGCCATTTTTTTACAATCTTCAGTAGCTACAGGTTGGATCCTTGTTTCCTCCACCCCACAAGAAAAACCTAGGTTTCAAAAACCTCACTCTGATATGAACTGATGCAACCAAGGACACTAGGAACTCACTGAATCCAATCAACCAAAACATGTAAACAAGAAAACAAATATTTTTGGTTGATGCAATATTTCCAAGATCCCAAGATTCTCCTGAATCATTAGTCATTTCAATCATTAAGGATTCACTAAGGCATGACATTTTATTATCATGTAGCAGTAAAGTATGAAGCATATCTTCATCTCCATGAAAGTTGAGTGAATAGGATGCATGAAGAAATCTTTGAAAAGGACAAGAAAGATATGGTGGGCTCAAGGGTTTCTCATCTACTCAATAGTGGTTCTGAATGATATGTGAGAGTATGTCATCCTCTTCTTGGATATTTAGGAAAGGATCCCTATCAATCACCATAAGTTGTGTAACTAAATTAACCTCGTCTATTTATTCTTCTATATCTGGCCACACTGGTTGTCCTAAAGTAGGCTTAGGTTGTGTTGAGGGATAAAGAGAAAGTTTTTTAGTAGTGAGGCCATTAGAAATTGTCATGTCCCCTAACCTAAAACCTATAAAGGTATTTTTTAGCCAACTAGGGTCTGCCTCAAATAATAGGATAACCTCTAAGAGTTTCTTTATGAGAAAGAATCATAAAACCAATTGGATATTCCTAAGAGTCCAAATTCACTACAAGGTTTTCTATCATCCCATCAAGTTTAAAAATGGAACTATCTTCTAGCTATGGAATAGTGGGTGTAGGCCTCAAATTAGTGATATTAATATGTTGCATGATTTCCTTTATTATCACATTGATAGCAATACTTAGGTCTATTAAGGAATTTTGCACTTGGATTCTATTGATGACAACTCCAACCATAGGGATACCAGGGTCAAAATACTTAGGAACAGTTACCTTCCCAAGAATTATATCTACCAACTAACCTACTATATGCATTTTTTTGAGATCCTTTTTCTTCCTTCTAGGTTTCTTTAAATAGGCTTCTTTGATATATTTTTTGTAAATTGGGACATCTTTCATGACTTGAAATAGAGGTATCTTGACACATATATGCTTCAACTAGTCTATTAAATCAAAGGTTGACTCCTCTTTTTCTTTGGTTTCCTTTACCTCTAACCTTTGAGGGAATGGAGGTACTGCATCATAATTTTTAAGAAAATATGACTCTTTTGATTGACTTGGTTGAAGAGTTTGATTAGGAACATCATCTAGCTCTCCCTCTTTTGAAGATATCTCAATTATGATTGAGGAAGAGGGTGTTGGTAAATTTGTACCCAACCTGAGATGTATATCACTAATACCAACAACATATGCAGTATATTGATTTGGGTTAGCAAAATAGACACTTGGATGAACACTTGGCTTTTTTAAAAGGATGATGATAGAAGAAGGGTGTTCAATTTGTTGGTCTCCTTTTTATGACTTCAATAATTAGACTGCATAACCTTAACTTAAGGATTATCCATCCATACTAAGTAGTTATTTGGTCATTATAAATATTCATTTCTTGTCAACCCAGGGACGTATTACTTGAAATGGGTCAACAAATTTTATGCACTAAGAGCTCATTTTGTAGCCATGCTTCTACAACTAACAAGGAAACAATACTGGAAACAAACTGCATGAAAAGGAAATAACTAAAACACTCAATAAAAATTATCATCTAACTTGAATCCAATTGAATAATATAAATGAAATACATTGAAAAAAAAACATGAACTACTTTGTTTTCTTTGGTTGCAGGAATAGACACAAGAAACGATTTTTAGTGGCTGCAAGAATAGTTAATTGTCAAAACAATGACTAACTAATGCACGCAAAATTACTAATAAGTACTAAAAATGGAATACTCACTAAGTGGGCCCCCTTATTGAGTCTTCTCAAAACTAAACTATACACTTTAAAATTGAGATATTATATTATTGATTCAAAAGTTTTGTTACATACTAATGGCTGAAAACTATTTTTTATAAACTGTAAACTAAAAGTTACAATAGCTATGGTTCTAACTCCTAAGAAAGAGTACCTAAACCTTATTTATATAAATTAAACTAAAACTAATATCTATCAACGAGTCTACTTACATCCTAATAGGAGGATGCTACTTTATTACAACATAGAATAGGGAGCTATGCTCTGAGAGAGAAACAGTCAAATATGTTTTCATTATAGAGAGAATCTAGTATAACTAATATCCCTAAATATACTCTACTTCATAGAAGATCCTTAAGGTTCCATTATTAAACTTTATGACCTTCTTTTGAATGGTTCCATACTTCTTCAAGATTTTACTTTGTCTTCAATCGAATAACTTGTTAGAACATCCTTGTTGCAAGGTCTCATACCATTTCTTATACTTCTACATGTCATTATTAGAGTGCACAAAACATATACATATATACATACATGTTGGAAAGTGACAATGCGAGCAATTGTTATTTTTTCATTGTTGTCAAACCTTAACTAGTGAGACTATTGTTATCTATTTGAGTACCATATCCACTATTGATGAAGAAGATTTAACAAGAAGACCAAGTGAATGGTTGAGTTAAGGCAAATAAAAGGGTACTTGATCAGTTGGCACTTTGGAAAAGTAATTCGTTGTTTATCTTTCAAAGAAAGTTTTTTTAGTTGTTTTGTGTCGAGCAAGTTTGGCTTGTGTCGAGCAAAGTTTCTTGTTCCGAGAAAAGTTGCTTGTGCCGAGTGAAGTTGTTTGTGACGAGAAAGTTTTTTTAGTGCCGAGCACCAGTGAAATTTCTGAGTGGAAATAATGACATTGGCCGACTTAGAGTAATTGGAATAATAATGAGATTTGAGATCTCTGGCCGACTTAGTTAATTTTGTTGGGATATGTAAAGTTAATTAAAGATTGATCCTTGTCATTTAATGTATGGATAACCATAATTAATAAATGGTTTCAAGATTTAATTAGAGACTACTTTGGAGAAGTAAATGTAATGTAAATGATGGAATGATCTGTTGGATATGACCTAACCTAAGATCTACGATCTTGATTAAGCAACAAAGATTTATCTGACCTAGACAAAGAGGTATATGATAACCTCAGGGGTTATTCATTGTATGTTGTTGAGTATGCAAGTGTGTGGAAGTACATGTGTGTATGCAAGAGATTTGCATAGTTTATTTACTTATTGACATGATCTAGCAGAGAAGGTTGAATACAGAAGTGAAGAGTTGCATGTGTGATTGCTTGATGGATTTCCAAGCAGATCAGAAGGTTGAAATGACAATATAGGCCATCCAGTAAGTTAACATCAAAGTGGTAATTGGATCTGAATTTGCAAAGTAAGTTGTATGTATCAAATCACAACTATTGATTACTTTCTAATCATTGTATTAGTTAAATCCTTTAACAAGGTTGACCTAATAGTCATTTGTATAAATCCTCTAACAAGGTGACATTCAGGTGGAATTTTCTAAGTCCTCTGACAAGGCCACTCCTGACAGGGTGATTAAATCCTTTAACCAGGTCACACCTAACAATGTGTTATTGTAACCTTTAACAGGGTTGGCTCCTCACAGATCTCACTTCAGAAGAGTGAAAACTTGGTAGCATGTTACTAGTGGTTTTTCCCATATTGGGTTTCCACATTAAATACTTGTGTCAACTTGTGTGAATGCTTATGGTTTGTTTTACTATTATGTTTCTACAAGCAATTTCATTAGACAGTAAACTGCATGATTAAATTTGTTGACATATGCTACTACTGCCGAGTAGATCTGAGATACAGAAAAGTTTTAATTGCTACATCTAGACCTGAGGATAACTGATTCACCCCTCCCCTCTCAGTTATTCTAAAATCATTCTAGCAATACATACATACATACATACATACATACATACATACATACACACATATATATATATA
>MU224972.1:1905334-1938205 GCA_018584345.1 Thuja plicata | reverse complement strand
CTTTGGAATAGGAGAAAATGATATATTGGATTTGATTATATTTTAATTGGATTTTTTATGGGGATTTGAATATATTGGATTATAGATAATAGTTTTGATTGGATTTGGATGTAAAGGGTCAATATGACTTACTAAGAGTGAGATCCTTTGATATTTTTAGGGATTGATTGGGATTAATCTTCTCCTACTTGATCTATACTAAGTTCTCAAGAAAGATAGGATGGGATAATCTAGAGATAACTTAGAAAGAGCCAATCCATAAGCTAACAAGTCCAAATGCTAAAGGGCTAGTCAAACACACTACTTAAGATAGGCAAGTTCTTAAGCAATATATTTAGCTAGGCATTTAAATAAGGATAAAGAATAAATGATGTTAACCAAAAATTTATAAATATTGACCTTTGGGATTAATTGATTGATTGGTTTATTTGGATGATGATTAGATGATTGATTGGATAAGATTGGATGATCAATAATGATTGGTTGTATTTGACTAATCATGATGTTTACAGGATTGAGATTGATTTATTTGTACTCCTAGGTCCAAAGTGAAAGTTGAATTATGATTTTTTAATGATGGTTGAATGAATCAAGGATGGAATGAAAATATTTCAGATGACAGTGGAAGGGAAATTGAACTTGATTATGGTGAGGATGAATAACTGATGTGGTTAAGGTTGGTCAAAAAAGGTATATGAAAATTTTAGTATTGATGGGTGATAGGGGGTTGGTCACAATGGAAGATTATAATATTTTATAAAGGGGGGTCTTGGGAGGTTAATATGTTAGGTCACAAAATTCATAGATGGATTATCTGCAAGGTTTGATACCCAAAATTGTTTGCAAACCATCTGAAGTGATTTTTTGATCAAATAAAGTGTAGGCACTAAAATGCAGGTGCAAGTGCTAAGACTTTGTTTTGAATGAGGTTTGACTATTTAGGTATGAGTTTTATGGTCTAACCAGCCTATGGAAATAATACACATAAGGCAGAAAAATAAAAATGCAAAATGTTTGTGTTTTAATGGCTCCTCAAAATCCAAAATTTAAATGGGTCTAGCATAATCATCAAACACAATGCCTATCTACCTAATGTCAATATTGGATTACAATTTGAAGTGAAATAGGACCACGAATTTATGTTTCTTTGATCTTCATACTACATACCTTTGTATTTAAGAGAAGATGTCATATACTTTTATCTTTGCGAGGAGTTCGGAAGGCTAGGGTACCCTCATTCAGGTGGTAACAAACAAACCAGTAAAACCTGAGAATTTTTGCCTCAACTCAAGAGAAACACACATGTTGAGTAACTTGGGGGGATGATGCAATCCAATTTTACTATGTCTACTTCACCAAGGCTAAAAAGGGTGACTACTAACCCAAGGTGTTCAGTCATAATTTAGGGGCTTGAAATCTATACATGTGGTAGTGACTCACTTAAAAGCCCATTTGAGCCCTATAAAAGGGATTGATGCACCTCACACAAATGTGGGCACTGGGGAACTATTAGAATAGATATACATCACCAAGTATTCTATGGATTTTTTCTCAACCATTTATGTAGTGTACCAAAGGAAATAACCACTTTGCATTGATCCCTTGGAGTGGGTATTTTTTCACCCAAAGGAAAGCTCTCTAAAGAAAAAAGATGGAAATAATTTCTCTTATGTCCAAGATCCATTGGAAGGAAAGGGGAGAGGATATCCTTGTTCTATCATTTTAGGAAATGCAGTTCTTCTTCTTGCTTGTCCAAGTAACCAACCCGTCTCCAGGAAATACTGCTCCTCTTGAGGTACTCTTTCTGTCATCAACAAAACCTGCCTAATCTGCATCTGTGTACACATGAAGTTCTACATTTTCTAAATTAGGATACCATAATCCATAGTCTATAGTCCCTTTTAAATATCTAAATATTATTTTTATTGCCATTAAGTGATTTTTTTTGGTTCAACTGCAAATATCCCAACAATGCCAACTGCATTAGAAATATCTGGTCTAGATTGAGTGAGATATATGAGTTTTCCAATAATATACTTGTATAGTGTTTTGTCTACTGCTGTGGAGTCATCATTTTTAGAAATCTTGCTTCTTGTTATCATAAGAGTGCTTACTGGCTTGCAATCTTCCATCTTGTATGTCTTCAATATGTCCTTCACATATTTAGACTGCTTTATGAATATACCTCTGTCTGTCTGCTTTACATTTAATCCCAAAAAGTATTTTATAGGTCCAATCATACTCATTTCAAATTTTCTCTGAATCTCTTTGGAAAATTCTTCATGAAGCTTATCATTACCTCTAAAAATAATGTCATAAAAAAAGATAGCAACAAGTAATAATCCTTCAGGTGTTTCTCTTATGAATAAGTTGCAATCTATTGCTCCCTTTTTTAATCCAATCTTTGTCAAGTAGCCATAAATTCTCTCATACCATGCTCTTGGGGCCTGTTTAAGTCCATAGAGGGATTTCTTTAGTCTGCATACCATGTATGGTTCATCTGATAATTTAAATCCTTCAAGTTGTTCTATGTATACTTCTTCCTTCAAGTCACCATTAAGAAATGATGACTTGACAGCCATCTGATATACTTTAAAGTTCTTGAATGTTGCATAAGCTAAAAACAATTTAATAGCTTCCAGTTTGCTCACAGGGGAAAATGTATCAGAGTATTCAATTCCTTCTTTCTGAGCATATCCTTTACATACCAATCTTGCTTTGTTTCTTATCATTGTACCATCTTCATTCATTTTGTTTCTAAATATCCACTTAGTTCCAATCATGCTTTTGTCACAAGTTGTAGGGACCAGTTACCATGTGTCATTCTTAATTATATGATCTAATTATTCTTGCATTGCATTTTTCCAATCTGAATCATTACACGTATCTTCAACACTTAATGGTTCAATTTGTGAAAGTAAACATACCTCTTCATCAACGGTTGAACCTTTTTCTCTAGATCTTGTCAAAACTTTACTGCTCTAATCTCTAATGACATCTTCTTTTGAATGGTATCTAGATGTGTATTTTGGAATTTTAGGTGTGACACTCTCATCTTTAATCTGTGATTCCTCTTCACTTGGTTCAGGGTTATTGCATGATACATCAATACAGTCAAACATTTATTCAATAACTATTTCTTTATCTATAGGTCTAGGCTCATCTTCAATCATAGGTGCATATTCATAATATATTTCTTGAATCATGAACTTATCATCAATATTCACATGTGCACTTTCAATGATTTTCTTCAACCTCAAATTAAAACATCTGTAAGATTTTCTCTTAGTAGAGTAACCAAGAAAAATACCTTCATCACTTCTAGCATCAAACTTACCAATAAAATCATCTCTCTTGATGTAGAACTTTCTTCCAAAGATTCTGAAGTATTTTACTGTAGGCACATTACCAAACCAAAGTTCATAAGGTGTTTTGTCTATGCCTGGACTTAGCTAAGTTCTGTTGATAGTATAGACTATTGTATTGACTGCTTCTCTCCAATAGGTGTGTGCAACTTTTCCTTCAATCACAATAGTGCACACTATGTCAAGTATGATCCTGTTTCTTCTTTCTACAATTCCATTTTGTTGAGAGGTTCTAAGTGCACTTAGTTGTCTTTTGATCTCATCTTCTTTGCAGTACTCAAGAAACTTGTCAGAGGTGAATTCTCCTCCTCTATTAGATCTCAGACATTTTATCTTTAATCCAGACTCATTTTCAACTTTAGCTTTGAATATTTTGAACTTCTCAAAGATTTCATATTTATCTTTCAAGAATGCAACCCACATCATTCTGGACAAATCATCAAAAAACAAAATGAAATACCTTTCACCATAGTATGATCTTGTTTGAGTAGGTCCACATAAGTTAGTATGCACTAGATCTATTTTGTTCTCTGTAGAGTTCTATTTGCTTCTGAATGAGTTCCTCACATGCTTTCCCATCACACATTCCCTACACATAGTATCAACTGGTCTTAAAATACTAGGAAGGTCTTTTATTTCCTTTACATTTCTGATCTTTACTATGGTGTCAAAATTGATATGAAAAAGTCTTTTGTGCCATAACCAACTGCCATCCACTTTTGCAACAAAACAACTTACTTTGGAGTTGAGCTGAAAAAATTTACCTTTGGTCTTTGAACCTAATGCTATCATGTCTCCTTCTTTGTTATTAATGATGCACCTATTGTTTTTGAATTCTAACTGATATCCTTTATCGAGAAACTATCTAACAGTTAGTAGGTTATGATGTAAACCATCAACATACAAAACATCATCTATCTTGTTCTTTCCATCTAAAGTGATAGATCCTGTGCCTATGATAGGTTTACGAGTGTTATCTCCAAATCTAACCATGCCACCTTTGTACTTATCTAGATGTACAAATCTATCTTTGTCTCTTTTCATATGATGTGAACACCCATTGTTAATGATCCAGTCTGTTATGACATGTACTTGTGAAATGAAAGCCAATTCTTGTGCTTTCTTTTCATCTTCAATTTCCATTTCATCAAACATTTTTTCAATATCTTTAATTGCAACGAATCCAATTTCATCCTCTCTTGAATCATCATCAGTCACACCATCTTCAGCATAGTAGCATTCCTTAGTATAGTTGGGCTTGTAATCTGATCTGAACTTCTTGACTCTTGTAGGACACTTGGATGCAAAATGGCCAACTTTGTTGCATGAAAAACATTTGAATGGTAGCTGTCCTTCATATTTTTCTTTTCATTTCCTTTCTTTATTAGTGATCATAGAAATGATTTCTTCTAGTTCTGTATCTACTTCTTCTTTCTCAATATTACTAGAGATGCTCAAGGATTTATTACCATGGACTGAGGCTTTGAAAGTTGTTTCAATTTTAGGTTTTGTCTTCAATCTTGATATCTCAAATGCTGAAATTTTACTGATCAAGGTTTCTCTTTTGAAGTCTTTTGAAAATTGCATGGTTTCATCCAAGATGTTTATCTTTCTCTCATAATCTGATGTCAATGTAGTCATCAATTTTTCCATTATATCTTCCTCTGAAATTTCTCCACCATTGTTTCTGATTCCTGAAACTGCTTTATTAATCCTCTGATTGTAAGCTCTGATGTTTTCTTCAGGTAGCATTTCTAAATTTTTGTATCTTTTCTTCCATGTCATTCTACATTCATTCTTGGCTTAGATGTCTCCTTAAAACATGTCTTCTAGGTATTTCCATATTGAATAGGCTTTATCTTCCTTCTTAATCTCAGAAAATTCACTGTCAGATAAGGCACTAATTAGGGCTTCTTTGGCAATTGCATTTTGGGTGAATACTTCCTTTTGTTTTATAGTATAATATTATTCTACAAGATCTTTCAAAGTAGGAACATCAATTGCATGAGTAGAAACCTCATAGATCTCAAAACCAATGCATTGTAGATGTGTTATCATTTTGTTTTTCCAGTCAAGATAATTCTCTCCATCAAAATTAGGACTCTCTTTTCTGAAGTATGCCATATGATCTACCTTAAGCTATTAGAATTTCTCTCTAAGGCACTTGGATCTGATACCAATTGTTAGGATTAGTCCCAAGAGATAACTGAGAGGAGGGGGGGTAAATTAGTTATCTACCAGTTTCAACTCTTTTAACCAATTAAGTACAGAATAACATTAAGCATAAATGCAACAAGATAACACATAATAAAACACCAAAATTTTGGTTACGGGGAAACCAAAATAGGTAGATACCCCGGTGGGAATTAGCACCCACAAAGAATTGAACTAGAGTATAATGATCCCTATTATAAGATCTTACGACCCTGTTAGGAGTTGATATTTACAATGCAATAAGTACAGTGATCTGGTTAAGGGTTGGACCCTGTTAGGAGTCTTTACAAATAACCATGTTAGGGGTGAGGACACACTGTCCAAGAGCACACTGCTAAAATGATGAAGGTTGCAACCTTCTGTAAAATAGATATACACTATATCTGATAATGAATTGTTTCAGTAGACCTTCTGTCTTGATCAGTTCTAGTGAATTGTATGCACTCTCTGCTTCTTCACATAGCTCTTCAACTGATGAATGATATAGCTTTACTGTACCAAAACAAATAGCATCTTGCTCTATTCTTTTCTACTATCTATTACTTCTTATTCACACTTGGTGATCACAAATTAACTACTATATGTATCTTCTTGAAAATATATGATCATATTGGCTATAGGAATCCCTTCAATACTTTTCTTGTCAGCTAGTCTAAGCATGAAAAATAATTAGAACTACGCAACTCAAAATGAATAGATGCATTGCTTCACATAGTCAGCTCCACCAAAATACTCAAATGTCACACTTCAGATGAAACACATTTAGCACCTTTAGTTAATCATCTTTGAATCATAACTAAACATGAATCCAAACATGCATATCCAAAAGATAGGCACAACTGAAGAATCAATAAAATTACTGTCGGCTCTTAAAAACAATCCTCTGAAACTGTGGCTGGTAAATAGATCAACATAACTCAACTTTAACTAAACTTCTGAATCTGTGTGTATGAACATGGTATAATAACTACGTATTCAACATGAAAACAACCACGTAAGGCTCTAACATATCCATGTTAAAAAGTGAATACAGTACACTACTCTGTACTATATGTTCTCATCAATGAAAAACATACACTCAACTATTTGCACAAAGGCAAATCTCCAAAAAGTCATTCCAAGGTACTCTGACCTTGGAAGCTCATTTGTTGATATTATAATTAATGCCTAGTCTATGAAGAATGCTCTAGTAGATTTGGGAACAACTATAAATGTTATGACTAAGGATACCATGCATAGATTGAGTATAGAGATATTAAGGACCATTCCAACAGTCTTGCAACTTGCAGACAGTTCCACTGTCACCCCAGATGGCATAATAGAAGATATAGTAGTTACATTGGATTCATGGGAATGTCCAAATGACTTCTTGATATTATCACCTATGGTAAATTTTTATGGTTATCTAGTTATCCTTGGACAACCTTGGTTAGCCACAAGTGATGCTAATATCAATTGTAGATTAGGTAACATGACAATCTCAAATGGCTAATCAATCAAGAAGTTAGCATTATATCCTCCTGCCCAACCACAACCAGATTTAAGTACTCCTATTTGGCCAGATTTGGGAGATGAGGAAGAAGAGATAAACTTTGTTTCTCAACTAATGATGTTACACAAAAAATCCTTCCTTAAATTGCAATAAGATGATGATGTGATTCAAATTATCCTTACTAATGACTGTGTCACAAAAAAAGATGTTTCTGAAAGCTCTTTTCTGCAGTTGTCTATCTATGAGAACTATGTTTTTATAGTAGGACCTAATATTATCCATCAGTTACTCCCCTGTGAGATATTTACAAGCCCAATATTTCAGGTATCAATGCTTGAGCTAACAACTAATGTGGAACTCTCTCCTGGACACAATGTTCATGTTAACAGTAAACTACCACCACAACAATTAGCATTGTTAACACAATTCCTTTGTAGACATGAAAAATATTTTTCTTGGGACTATGGACACATGACAAGATTGAACCCAAAACTCTATACATAGAATTTACATCAATGAAGGCATTCTACCACTTTTCCAAACTTAGAGAAGAATTAACCCAGCCTTAAGAGAAATTGTAAGGACTAAGTTGCAAAAGTTGTTGGATGTTGGTTTTGTTTATCTAATATCTGACAGTAAATGGGTTTCACCTTTCATAATAGTCCCTAAAAAGGGGGTAAATGGATAATATGTGTAGATTATAGAGAAATTCACAATGCAACAAAGAAAGATCATTTTTACTTGTCAACAATTGATCAAGTTCTAGATACCTTAGCTGGTAAAAAGTACTTCTCTTTTCTTGATGGATACATTGGATATAATAAGATTAGCATTTCTCTAGAGGATACAGAGAAGAAAAAATTTACATATCCTTGGTGAACATATACATATTTTGTGTTACCTTTTTGTTTATGTGATGCTCCAGCCACTTTCCAACAGGCTGTAATCAACATTTTTGCTGATATATCACATGACTATATGAAAATATATATGGACAATTTCACCATATTTGGTGTTACTTTTGAAGAAGATTTGAAGAACTTGGAAAAAGTGTTGATCAGATGTAAAGAACACAATCTATCCCTGAATAGTGAGGAATTTTTCATGTTGATGCAAGGATTTGTGCTAGGAAACTTCATCTCAGAAGCTGGTATCCAAGTGGACCCTACAAAAATTGAGGTAATTCTTACATTGCCTACACCTACTAAGAAAACAAATCTTAGATCCTTTTTAGGACATGCTAGTTATTATAGATGCTTCATTTAAAATTTTAGTCAAATAGTTAGTCCACTATACACCTTTCTTATAAAGGACATTGAGTTTACATGGACACCAACATGTGAGGAATCTTTCATGTAGCTCAAGTCCCTTCTTACAACAACACCAATACTTAGGGGGATTGATTGGTATTTTCCATTCCATATACATACATATGCTTCTGACTATACAATAGATGTTGTCTTAGGGAAAAAATCTAATAACCTTGAAAATGCTATTTACTATATCAACAAAAGCTTACATGGGCCAGAGTTAAATTACACAGTTATAGAAAAAGAATTATTGGTAGTAGTCTATGCTTTGAAAAAAATTTGTCATTATGTAACAGGCTATCCAATCTTTATTCATACTGATCATGCAACAATAAAATATCTTATGAACAATTCTGCCATTTTAGGCAGGCTAACAAGATGACTTTTTCTCTTACAAGAATTTGAAATAGAAATAATTGCCAAGCTACGTAAAGAAAATATTGCAGTTGATTATTTATCAAGACTCTAGAATGATGACAATGATAGCTATGTGATAGATGATACATTCCTTGATGAAAATTTGTTTCATATTTCTGTAAAGAGCCCATGGTATGCTAATATAGTCAGTTACCTTACAGCTGACAAGATGCCTACACATTTCTCTCCTAAGGACAAAAGAATGCTTGTTGAGAAAAATTTTCATTTTTCTCGGATTGACAATACATTGTTCTATAATGGTCCATAACAAGTCATGAGAAGGTGTGTACGTGAAGATGGAACCTATGATATCCTCCATGCTTGTCACGATCAACCCTGTGGAGGACACTTTATAGTTAAGAGCACAGTTCTGAAAATATTAACAATAGGTTATTACTGGCCTACACTTCACAAAGATGCATCCAATTATGCCAGGATATGTGATAAATGCCAAAGGATGGGCCATCCAACAAAATTATATGAAAGGCCTTTACATCCAAAAGTGGTTGTCACACTATTTGATAAGTGGCATGGATTTTATTGGTCCTCTAGACTATAAAATACCCCAAGCACATTTATGATATTGATGAATGAGGATTTAAAGGAATTCATTGGAAAATAGGTTGTAGTGTACTTAGATGACATCCTGGTGTTCAGCAAGACCAAAGAGGATCATCTTAGACATTTGCAATTGGTAATACATAGATTGCATGAAGAAAAGTTGACAATCAACTTGGAAAAAAGTGAATTCATGAAGAAAGAATTGGTATATCTTGGTTTTGTTATCTCTGAAGGTAACTTGAAGATGGATGTAAGCAAGGTGGAAGCAATCTTGAATTGTCCTACACCAAAATCAGCTACGGAGGTAAGAAGCTTCCATGGTTTGGCACAATTTTACAAAAAATTCATCAAACAGTTCAGTGAGATTAGTGCACCTATTTTAGATACCATCAAAGGAGGTATGAAAGCCAAGTTCCAATGGAATGAGTACACTAATGAAGGATTTGAGCATCTGAAGAAGAGAATAGTGACTCAACCAATTTTGACACTTCCTAGTTTTTACAAATTGTTTACTGTGGAATGTGATGCTAGTAATATTGTTGTCGGTGCAGTAATGAGTCAAGTGGGAAAACCTGTAGCTTTTCATAGTGAGAAACTCAATGATGCAAAGAAAAATTATTCCTCATATGATTTGGAATTGTATGCATTAGTGCAAGCACTAAGGAAATGGAGATAGTATCTACTTCCTAAATAATTTTTTGTCTTTACCGACAAGGTTTTGAGTTTTCTGAGTTCACAAGATAAACTCAGTCACAAGCATATGAAATGGGTGCAATACATCCAAGCCTTTACCTTCACAATTAAGCATAAGAAGGGAGTACAGAATAAGGTGGCAGATGCATTGAGTAGAAGGTTACTCATAATGCAAGAAGTTCAGCTAAGAAACATTGGCATCAAAAGCTTCAAAGATCTGTATCCAGCAGATGAAGATTTTGCAGCAGTATACAAGGTATGTCAAGAGTATCAAAATCATTTTCATAGTGAATATTCAGACTATACTCTTTAGGAAGGTCTTCTATTTAAGGGAGGACAAATTTTTGTACCAAGAGGTTCTATGTGAGAGAATCTAGTACAGGAAAAGCATAATGGTTCCTTAAGTGGACATTTTGGGTTGAATAAGACCTTAGAATTGGTCAAAGGATATTACTGTTGGCCAAGAATGAATCGGGACATCCAGAAGTATGTAGAGACTTGTTTGGTTTGTCAGAAGGAAAAAGGGACTTCATCTAATGCAAGATTATATCAGCCCCTTCCTATCCCAAATAGACCATGGGAATGCCTTAGTATAGATTTAGTTGTTGGGTTACCAATGAGCAAGCAAGGAATGGACAACATCTTTGTAATTGTTGACAAGTTCAGCAAGATGGCTCATTTTGTACCATGAAAAACCACACATGATGCTTGTTAAATATCCAATCTATTATTTAGAGAAGTAGTCTGGATACATGGATTACCTTTGAGTATTGTGTCGGATAGAGACTCCAAGTTTATGAGTCATTTTTGGAAGACTTTGTGAAAGAAGCTTGGTACAAATCTTTCTTTTACCTCAGCCTACCATCCACAAACTGATGGTCAGACTGAAGTGGTGAACCAAAGCTTAGGTAATATTTTGAGATGCCCTACCAGGGAGTATGGACAATCATGGGATCAGTTACTTTCTCAAGAAGAATTTTCCTACAATGATACAGTCAATAGGTCCACTGGAAAGAGCCCTTTTGAAATTGTGTATGGGATTCATCCCAGGGGTATCTGTGAATTAAAAGATCTTGGTAGCAGTACAAAAAGGAGTGGGTATGCTGAAGATTTTTCTCAATCCATGAAGGAGGTCCATGACAGTCAAAGAAGCATTGATAGAGAGTACCACTCATATCAAGCAGAAGGTAGATGTAAGGAAAAGAGATGTTCAATTTCAAGTTGAAGATTTGGTCATGGTGCACCTCAACAAGGCAAGATTGCATAAAGGAGTTCCAAGTAAAATTTAAATGAGGAAGATAGGACCTTTTGCAATATTGGAAAAATATAGGTCTAATGCTTATAAAGTTGATCTTCCTATAGACATAGGATTATCTCCTATTTTTAATGTGGCAGATTTGGTATCCTATAAAGGTCCAATTCCCAAAGGAGATTCTGATCTCATAGGAGATACTGAGGATCTCAAAGTGCATAAACTTCCTATTATACCCTAACTGAAGGTAGAAACAATTCTAAACTAAATAGTTTTTGAGCAGACTAGATGACAGACCTATATGGAACATCTGGTCAAATGGAAAGGCAAAGCTAATTCAGAGGCTACATGGGTATAGGGAACCAATTTTAAGAAGTTAGGCATCAATCCTGACTTACTCCAATCACCTGGAAGTTGATTTCTTTTTGTTTGGGGAGTATGGTGTAGGAGCACCTAAGTTAAGTTACACTATTTGTTGGCGATGTCCATCAGTTTCTGTCTGTTAGTTTTTGTTCATCGGCAATGCTTGTTTGTTTCTATTTGTCAGTGATGTCTGTCAGTTTTTGTCCGTCAATTTTTTTTGTCGGCAATGATTGTTTTTTTCTGTTCGTTGATGATGCTTTTTGGTAGTGTTCGTCAATGATGCTTGTTGGTAGTGTTCATCGGTGATGCTTAATGGTGGTGTTTGTCGGTGATTCTCCTCGGTGATGACGGCCAGTGTCTTTATTTTTTGTCAGGGTTGGAAATAGACGATGTTTCTATTATTCTAAAAAGTCAACACTGGTGCTCAGTAATGTCAGTTAACAACCCAAGAAATGTGGGATGTGACATTTGTGACCAGATGGGTCACTTACAATGACTCTCTACATGTCATTTTTTCTTAAAAGGATTAGGGACACCTATTCCTATTTTGGAAGGGTCATTTATTGCTCAGTTTGGCTGCCTTTGTAGGGTGGTTGAAGTTTTCCATGAGTATCAGATATTTTGGGAGATAATTTGATGGATGTATATATAGCTAAAAATCTTTTGTAATAGATATATAGAGGGATATAGATATATTAGAGAAGAAGATAGACACAAATCGTATCATCCTGTAATAGATTAGTTCTAGTGAATAAGAAAGAACATATTTAATTGATTCCATGTGCAGTGTGTGTTATTATGTTCCTCAGGAGAAAACTATCAGTTTAGCTTGGGGGATAAACCTATCCTAATGGGTTCAATAGCATGAAATAGTAGCTTTATGGTGTAGCCTAGTCTAGGGAACTTGAGGTGAAGATCTTAGTGACTTCCTCAAGCTGGGGTGAAGTAATACCCTATAAGGGTTGTGCAAGAGACCTTAGGGCACAATCAAGTTGACTATTAGTAACAACTAGACCTGGGCTATACATCAATTAGTAACCTCATGAAAGAAAAACCTTGGGTTAAACACAAGAGGGACTTGACTCCTTTGGGACAATCTTATGAATCAAGATTGGAAGAACTTCTTGAGCATGATCTCATCAGATTACCTTAAGTCACATCACATGGATTGAAATTCTTGAGTACCTTTATGCATATCATCGACACAATGAGCATAAAACTTCATCTTGCATGGATTTGAAACATAAAATCCAAGATCTCATAGATGAAGGAAATATTTAAATTGAAAATCCTAATAAATCATCTACTGAAGATACTAATCTCAAGCAAGATCTAAACCATGAACCTATGTCTAGTAATGGTTCACATATCACATCTATTTCTTCAACCATTCCTCCATCTCCTAAAGCTTCAAAACCAGCCACACCAGCTCTATTAAGAATTGAGCCTAATTATGACTATGTCTACCCTCAAGGACTACCTCTACAAGAGATCCAAGCTAACTAGCATAGGACTTCAAGTCTTTCTCATGCTTCAAATATCATAGATCCAAAGCATCCATGTGCTTCAATTCTTATCACACCTACTCAAAATTATTTTCCATCATCCCGTCAGGAATCCCTCATGTAGATCAAAACTCCTACCTCATCCTTAGAAGTGGCTCCATGTCAAGAGGGAAATCCAAAGTGTGAAGAAACAAATATCAGTAATGATCAAGATCAAGATACCATCCATCCTTATCCAATAGTTGACCAAAGTCACATATCTCAAAGGTCCCATGATGATTTTATCATCCCCTTCCATTTCTTCAAGAAAGATATCCCTCCATCTCCCCAGCAAGATCAAGATATCCTTTCCACCATCTCTAATGAGCCTATTGAAAATCAAGAGAAAAGTACCCTTTCTATACCATCTAATGATCCTTGTCAATATTAGATCATCCCATCATCCCCTTGTCATATTCTTCCATTCCTCTAAATCCCTTGCAGAATAATAAATCCCCTCAAGCTTCAACTGCTCCTATCAAAATTGTTCCTATCAAAGCTACTCATGCACCTATTACTATAAAGTTGAATTCAAAAGAGAAGACCCTTGGTCATGAAACTCACTCTAAAGATGTTGATATCCCTTCCACACCTTATCTCCCTCCTTCCAAACGTAAGCATCATCCTTCAATATCCTCCAAATCCATCCTTGTTCCCTATATCCCAAAGCTAAAGCCTTCAAACCTTCCATCTATATTGGGTCCTTATATCCCTCCATCCAACATTCCTATAACTACTATTTTGTAATCTTCTTACCCTATCCCCTATCAAGATCAACAAAGACATACATCCTTCAACTCTCCCTATCAACCCATCCATATGAACCATCCATATCGATCCTATTCATCCATAATTCCTAAGTCTTTTGGAAGCAATTTGGATGTACAACGAAGAAATCACAAATACAAGAATCCACATACATATAAAGATCACTATGTCCAGTCTAATAGACATGTGATTACAAATAAAATGAAATACTTAAGAGACCACAAAGGTCCACTAAGCCAAGAATAAAATCAAAGAAAATATGGGTTCCCAAATCCATCATGGAAGAATTGCATTCTAAATCATCCAAAAGAAAAGGAAAATCAAAAGCTATGTGGATTCCCAAGTCTCTTCTAAAGGACTTGGATACAAAAAGAAAATCAAAAGTTATGTGGATTCCCAAGTCTCTCTTAAAAGACTTGAACAAAAAGGAAAATTTAGAGTTCGCATCCAAGCTTCCAAATTCTTCCACTTCATCTCCATCTAAACATCTCCCATCTTCTAATTCTATTTTGGGTCCTTGTGTCTCAAAATCCATTACCTTGAATAATCAACCCCCTTCTACATCCATCTTGGGTCCTTATATACCAAGACCCATATCAACTCATACATCAAAGCCTCAAGCTATTCCATCTATTTTTCCTCCATTTGTCCACTACCCTTCAAGGGGTGTATCAATGTTGATCTTATCGCCATTTCCATCCACCTCTACACAACCCTTTCAATGCCCAGTCCAATATCCTGCACCTACCTCCTACCCATCCCTCCTATATCCTTCCATCCCTCTTATCCAATCCATCACATAAATCCTTGGCTACCATCTCCCTTATCCTCCATATTATTCTTCCCTACCATCACCCTATCAACATCTTTGAGCATCCTTTCAATGGTCTTGGCCCATCATAGCATATCCTCCAAAGGAGCACTATATAAAGAGCAAGAAACTTACGTTCCTCTATAAAACCAAAATCTAAAAAATTGAAAAAAGTCCTTAAAAAAAATAATCATCTCGGTGAAAACCTAGCAATATGTGCCTTGATTCATCATTCAAAAAAATAAAAAATGGAAAAATACAAAAAAATTTGAAAAAGAAGAAAAGGTGCCTTGGTAAACAGGCTCCATGGTAGAAAAAATAGCATCACTTTTAAGTAGGTAAAAACCTGGTAAACAGACACCTCTTGTACTCAGTGCTTCATCTGTCAATGCTCAGTCTTGGCATCTATCCTTTGCTTCAATTTGTACATATATTTTAGTCACTTTTGTGACACTCTGGTTCTTCTAAGAACCCTCCTAGCTTGAAACCGATCCAGATTCATAACCTGGGGGCAATTGAATCGAATTTTTCATCGTAGTATGAGTCAAGTTAGTCATTGTCATTTTCTACTAGGGGCATGGGTCCCCAAATTTGATCACATCTTTAGATTACACCAGATTCAGTAATATTTTTATTTCTGAAGGACAACTCACTACTAACGCAAACAGGTGTTTCTCAACACCCTAATCAAAAGTCTTTCTTAACACTATCTCTGGATGCATCTATGTTTCTTAACCCACATTGGATACTGCAAATGTAAAAAATAGATCGATAGCACTCAAACACATTGCATTCACAAGCATGACGGTGTTTCTCAACACATTCGAAAACATTGAAACTCACTGAAGTATGCTGAACTTCTATTTGTATGTTGTCTCTTTTCATTAATTTTTCATTAATCTTTTCTTTGTCTATTGGTTTCTAGTGTGGTTTTGATGATCCAACAATGTCAAATAAATAGGGTGTGTGTGATAATAGTTATTGCATTAAGGCGGAAAAGCCTCACATCCCTCGATCTTGTTTACTTGCGTGCCAAGGTGAGGTAAGAACTATCTCCTTGAATGTTATTTCTCTTCTTGTTTATGCAATATCGCACTCATGGTTATCTTGGCTTTGAATGCCTCGATACTGGTGTACTCTTGCAACATCAACTAGAAACAATGTTTAGGTCATCTAAAATGCTCGATGATGAAAATTTTCAACGCTAAAGGTTCAGTGACTACACCTTAGGTTTCATTCATGTTTGTCTTACATCTGCATTTGCATTTGTATGGTGTTGAAATCTGCATAATATCAATATCTCTCTCCAATGTGAAGGATCCAAGGTTCGTATCAATCAATGTTCATTTTTTCAAGTGGTCAGTTGTGCGTGAACATGACACCCCTCACTAATTGAACTGTCCTAATTCAATTTTTAGGATCAAAATTGAAATCTAAAGTTTGACTTTTTTAGTCAATAACAGCTGACTACTTGCACAATCAGTCTTATGGACTCTAACCAATGGAAATCTCTCATACTTTTCTTCCAGTCAATCCATGTATCATACTTTTGGTCAAATCTAGTCAAACATGACCTGCCATCAAGTACATCTTTTTTCCTAACCACTTCGGACCTATTTCAAATCAAATCACCTTCTTCTTGCATCATGTTATCAATCAAATTGTTTCTCATCACTAGGGCACCTAGCCATATTTTGATTTTTCTCCTGACGGGGTAGGATCAAGACATCAACAATCCAGTGATCACATCCTCAATCAAAACCCCATCGCTTGGGGCATTTCAGCTTCATTGAATCAAATCAAGTTGAGATCATCTTAAATCAAAGGCAACCTTATCAATGGTCTTATACAGTGGTGAATACACTCGAAACAAGAAAAGATCGGTCTTATACGGGCTATTCATTATTGAAACTAGATACATTGAGCAAATTGGCTTCATCACTTCAAATCAAGTCAATTATCTTGCTAATCAAATCTTTTAATGGAAATCAGTTTCATCACTTCAAATCAAATTGGTTATTTGTTCAAACCAATCAAAAGGTTTAAGAGTTCTTGACAAATGTTCAGTTTCATCGCTTCAAATCAAACTGAGCATTCTATTATATATCTTTTGATCAATCTTCGTCCAATCAAGCTTGAAGTTGGTCTTCTTCAAAAGAATGGTTTCATCACTTCAAATCAAACTATTCTAGGTCTCCTTGCTAACAGGTCTTTGAATCAAAGCGTTGAACGTACATCAATTCAAAGAGGGGCATATATAATCACATAAAAATGGTCATATAAACCATAGACCCCCAATCTTAATCAATTAGTCAAGAAACTCTAATCTTGATAAACCCTAAGTCCTAAATCAAACAGGAAATTCCTCAATCTATCAAATTCAAACTAATCTGACCTAAACCCTAGGTCCTAATCGATTATCTTGCTTGATTAATTAATTAATTCTTGAAATCATAATACATTGGAAAATAAACCTTATGTTAATTATTTAATTGATATTTCTGATATACTAATTAAATAAAATTATTAATTTGTCAATTAAATAAAAAGGAATTAAATTAATTAATAAAAACAAATATGCATTCAAATCATTTAAATTTTTAAAAATGCATATGACATCATCAAATCCAGTTAACTGATTATCAAATTGGAAACAATCTAGTTCCACTCAGTTAACTAATTCTCAACTATTTATCATTTTGGAAAAAAAGTTGTTAACTGAAAATGATTTTGGAAGTTTCCAAAAATAACTGATCAATCAGTTCAGTCAACTGACTCTTTCGACCAATCAAATTGCTTGCACATGGATTGTGCTTCCTCAAATCAAATATGAGCCACTCATTTCCTCCAATCTCAACCGTCGATTTGACAGAGATTTTCTATAAAGGAGTTCTTTTCCTTCAAAAAGGATCTTAACTTTTTCTATTTTTATTATGTAATTTTTTATCCTAGCTTTCTTCCATTCTTAGCTTTCAACCTTTTTATCTTTATTAATTGTTAGTTTACTTTTGTTAAAGATTGCAAACTCATAATTTAGAACACATTTGATTTTGGGTTTAAAATGAATCTTACACATTTCATTTGGTGCTTCTAAATGAATCTCTAATTAGCTTTGGATTAACTACAAACTACATCTGCATATCATTTAGATCATTTAGCTATAGCTTTAAAATCCTTTTTCTAGAATAGTGTGTAGTCACTGGACTTTGCGATGACCTGAGAGTAAAGTCCATACTCCTACCTACTAGAAGGTAATGAACCGGTGTCAGTTAGCTTAGGATGTTTTTAATATTCTAGTTTTGTTATTTTCTAACCTGTTAACCACTTAATGGACCATTGAAAAGTGTGTGTGTGTGTGTGTTTTGCATCTTGCAGGGAGAAAGCCATTTCTACGAATACACATGTATCCACTTAAATGCATTCCCATATCCTCTCATAGTTTCAATCATTGGTCCACAGATTGAACTAACATTTTTGATGAACTTTTAGTAAAAACTAGCCAACTCTTGGAATGAGCTTACTTCTCCAACATTCTTCCATGTAGGCCACTCATAAATGGATTTTGCTTTATCAAGATCCATCTTCAACCCTTCATCACATATTACAAATAAAAAGTATACTAACTCTTTTTTCATGAATATACACTTCTTGATTTTGTTTAGTAACTTCTCTTCTCTTAACCTCTACAACACTTGTCTAACATGCATCAAATGCTCCTCTTTTATCTTACTAAAAATCAAGATATCATCCAAATACAAAATGAAAAAATTTCCTAATAATTTCTTTAGAAATTCATTCATTAACCTCATGAAAGTACTAGGTGCATTAGACAATCCAAAGGGCATTACCAACCACTCATACAATCCTTCATTTTTCTTGAATGTGGTCTTCCACTCATCGCCTTCTCTGATTCTAATATGATGATATTCATTCTTCAAATCTATCTTGGTGAAATATCTAGCTCCACTCAAACAATCCATCAAATCATCCATCCTTGACAAAGGAAACTGATACTTGATTGTGATCTGATTGATGGCTCTAGAATCAGTACACGTCCTCTATTGTCCATATTTCTTAGGTTCTTATATTGTAGGCACTGCACATAGACTCAGACTTTCTCTAATCAATCTCCGCTACAAGAAAATCTTGTACTTGTCTATTAATTTACTCATCTATTGGTTCCATCTTGTAAGATCTTTTTTTAGGAAAACTAGCCTATGGTATCAGATCCATACAATGGCTAATACTCTTCACAGGTGGCAATCGATCAAGGACATTATCTAATATGATATTTGCATACTCATTCAACAATCTAGTGACATTTTTTGGGTGTTCGTCTCATGATACAATCTCCTTAGATTTCTTGGGTATTAATAAAAACACACATTATCATGTCACATGCCATCCAAGAAACTTATGCCATCCACTAAAAAACTCCTTGCAATAGTACACACTTCACTCTTAAGGTTTCCTCTAAAGGTAATTTTTTTTGCTTCATCCCGTTAGCAATAATGGTATATACATTCTTCCTCCCATCATTTATATCTTACCTATCATACTATGATGGTCTACCAACAAAAATATGACACACGTCCATATGCATAATATCACAAAAAACTTAATCATAATACTTCCCAATATTGAATTCAACTAGGCATTGTTCACTTACCAATACCTTGTGTTCATCTTGATTCCACACAATCTGATAGGTTCTAGGATGATTCAACCTCTTCAACTTCATCTAGTCCACAAACTCATCTGAACAAAGATTATCAGAACTTCCACTGTCTATGAAAACACTACACACCCAGTCTTGTACCTTGTATCTAGTTCTGAACAACCTCTTTCTCTCTAAAGAATCCTTCTCTTGCTCTCTGTAATATATGATCATCCAAGTCATCAAGGTTTATCTTTCCTCTTCTTGGTTTTTTTTACTAATCCATTGGAATCCTCATCTATAAATTTTATTCTCCTACTACCTTTTACCTTTTGCCTTCTTCTCAGAGTTTCCTTTTTTTCACTGAAAGGAAACATAAGGATGCATGTCCTTTAAATTTCCTACAAGCATATTTTTTCTTCTTCTCCTTACTATTTCCTTCAATTTCAAAGTAATTTTCCATCTTCGTGATCAAATCTATCAATTCGTTTGAATCCAAGCTTCCATGATAATCAGGTGGATTGAAATGAGGTCTCTTATTAATATAGGTCAAGGCTCTAATGAACCTCTCCTCTTCTTCATTCAACTTTGGTTGCACCTCATTGTTCTCTCCTTCCCTTTCTTGATCCTAGCTCTTTTCGTCTCCTTCTTCATCACTTGCATTTTCTATATATTGTCCTCTCCTCTAATAATTATCCACTGCTTCCAATCTAGTAGAGATTTGTCTCAACAAATCCAAGATAGCTGGATTTGCATTCCTTGCTCCACCTCTAGCATTCCTCTTGGCCATTTTTTTACAATCTTCAGTAGCTACAGGTTGGATCCTTGTTTCCTCCACCCCACAAGAAAAACCTAGGTTTCAAAAACCTCACTCTGATATGAACTGATGCAACCAAGGACACTAGGAACTCACTGAATCCAATCAACCAAAACATGTAAACAAGAAAACAAATATTTTTGGTTGATGCAATATTTCCAAGATCCCAAGATTCTCCTGAATCATTAGTCATTTCAATCATTAAGGATTCACTAAGGCATGACATTTTATTATCATGTAGCAGTAAAGTATGAAGCATATCTTCATCTCCATGAAAGTTGAGTGAATAGGATGCATGAAGAAATCTTTGAAAAGGACAAGAAAGATATGGTGGGCTCAAGGGTTTCTCATCTACTCAATAGTGGTTCTGAATGATATGTGAGAGTATGTCATCCTCTTCTTGGATATTTAGGAAAGGATCCCTATCAATCACCATAAGTTGTGTAACTAAATTAACCTCGTCTATTTATTCTTCTATATCTGGCCACACTGGTTGTCCTAAAGTAGGCTTAGGTTGTGTTGAGGGATAAAGAGAAAGTTTTTTAGTAGTGAGGCCATTAGAAATTGTCATGTCCCCTAACCTAAAACCTATAAAGGTATTTTTTAGCCAACTAGGGTCTGCCTCAAATAATAGGATAACCTCTAAGAGTTTCTTTATGAGAAAGAATCATAAAACCAATTGGATATTCCTAAGAGTCCAAATTCACTACAAGGTTTTCTATCATCCCATCAAGTTTAAAAATGGAACTATCTTCTAGCTATGGAATAGTGGGTGTAGGCCTCAAATTAGTGATATTAATATGTTGCATGATTTCCTTTATTATCACATTGATAGCAATACTTAGGTCTATTAAGGAATTTTGCACTTGGATTCTATTGATGACAACTCCAACCATAGGGATACCAGGGTCAAAATACTTAGGAACAGTTACCTTCCCAAGAATTATATCTACCAACTAACCTACTATATGCATTTTTTTGAGATCCTTTTTCTTCCTTCTAGGTTTCTTTAAATAGGCTTCTTTGATATATTTTTTGTAAATTGGGACATCTTTCATGACTTGAAATAGAGGTATCTTGACACATATATGCTTCAACTAGTCTATTAAATCAAAGGTTGACTCCTCTTTTTCTTTGGTTTCCTTTACCTCTAACCTTTGAGGGAATGGAGGTACTGCATCATAATTTTTAAGAAAATATGACTCTTTTGATTGACTTGGTTGAAGAGTTTGATTAGGAACATCATCTAGCTCTCCCTCTTTTGAAGATATCTCAATTATGATTGAGGAAGAGGGTGTTGGTAAATTTGTACCCAACCTGAGATGTATATCACTAATACCAACAACATATGCAGTATATTGATTTGGGTTAGCAAAATAGACACTTGGATGAACACTTGGCTTTTTTAAAAGGATGATGATAGAAGAAGGGTGTTCAATTTGTTGGTCTCCTTTTTATGACTTCAATAATTAGACTGCATAACCTTAACTTAAGGATTATCCATCCATACTAAGTAGTTATTTGGTCATTATAAATATTCATTTCTTGTCAACCCAGGGACGTATTACTTGAAATGGGTCAACAAATTTTATGCACTAAGAGCTCATTTTGTAGCCATGCTTCTACAACTAACAAGGAAACAATACTGGAAACAAAGTGCATGAAAAGGAAATAACTAAAACACTTAATAAGAAATATCATCTAACTTGAAGCCAATTGAATAATATAAATGAAATACATTGAGAAAAAAACATGAACTACTTTGTTTTCTTTGGTTGCAGGAATAGACACAAGAAATGATTTTTAGTGGCTGCAAGAATAGTTAATTGTCAAAACAATGACTAACTAATGCACGCAAAATTACTAATAAGTACTACAAATGGAATACTCACTAAGTGGGCCCCCTTATTGAGTCTTCTCAAAACTAAACTATACACTTTAAAATTGAGATATTATATTATTGATTCAAAAGTGTTGTTACATACTAATGGCTGAAAACTATTTTTTATAAACTGTAAACTAAAAGTTACAATAGCTATGGTTCTAACTCCTCAGAAAGAGTACCTAAACCTTATTTATATAAATTAAACTATAACTAATATCTATCAATGATTCTACTCCCATCCCAATAGGAGGATGCTACTTTATTACAACATAGAATAGGGAGCTATGCTCTGAGAGAGAAACAGACAAATATGTTTTCATTATAGAGAGAATCTAGCATAACTAATATCCCTAAATATACTCTACTTCATAGAAGATCATTAAGGTTTCATTATTAAAATTTATGACCTTCTTTTGAATGGTTCCATACTTCTTCAAGATTTTACTTTGTCTTCAATCGACTAACTTGTTAGAACCTCCTTATTGCAAGGTCTCATACCATTTCTTATACTTCTACATGTCATTATTAGAGTGCACAAAACATATACATATATACATACATGTTGGAAAGTGACAATGCAAGCAATTGTTATTTTGTCATTGCTGTCAAACCTTAACTGGTGAGACTATTGTTATCTATTTGAGTACCATATCCACTATTGATGAAGAAGATTTAACAAGAAGACCAAGTGAATGGTTGAGTTAAGGCAAATAAAAGGGTACTTGATCAGTTGGCACTCTGGCAAAGTAATTAGTTGTTTATCTTTCAAAGACAGTTTTTCTGGTTGTTTTGTGCCGAGCAAGTTTGGCTTATGTCAAGCAAAGTTTCTTGTGCTGAGAAAAGTTTCTTGTGCTGAGTGAAGTTGTTTGTGACGAGCAAGTTTGTTCAGTGCCGAGCACCAGTGAAATTTCTGAGTGGAAACAATGATGTTGGCCGACTTACAATAATTGGAATAATGATGAGATTTGAGATCTCTGGCCAACTTAGTTAACTTTGTTGGGATATGTAATGTTAATTAAAGATTGATCCATGTCATTTAATGTATGGGTAACCGTAATTAATGCATGGTTTCAAGATTTAATTAGAGACTACTTTGGAGAATTAAATGTAATGTAAATGATGGAATGATCTGTTGGATCTGACCTAACCTAAGATCTACGATCTTGATTAAGCGACAAAGATTTATCTAACCTAGACAGAGAGGTATATGATAACCTCAAGGGTTATTCATTGTATGTTGTTGAGTATGCAAGTGTGTGGAAGTACATGTGTGTACACAAGAGGTTTGCATAGTTGATTTACTTATTGGCATGATCTAGTAGAGAAGGTTGAATACAGAAGCAGAGAGTTGCATGTGTGATTTCTTGATGGATTTCCAAGAAGATCAGAAGGTTGAAATGACAATATAGGCCATCCAGTAAGTTAACATCAAAGTGGTAATTGGATCTGAATTTGCAAAGTAAGTTGTATGTATCAAATCATAACTATTGATTACTTTCTAATCATTGTATCAGTTAAATCCTTTAACAAGGTTGACCTAACAGTCATTTGTATAAATCCTCTAACAATGTGACATTGAGGTGGAAT
Organism: Thuja plicata; assembly: GCA_018584345.1. NCBI lineage: Eukaryota > Viridiplantae > Streptophyta > Pinopsida > Cupressales > Cupressaceae > Thuja > Thuja plicata. The sequence continues at coordinate 1,914,469 of MU224972.1, read as the reverse complement.
TTTCTAAGTCCTCTAACAAGGCCACTCCTGACAGGCTGATTAAATTCTTTAACCAGGTCACACCTAACAGTGTGTTATTAAAACCTTTAACAGGGCTGGCTCCTCACAGAGCTCACTTCAAAAGAGTGAAAACTTCGTAGCATGTTACTAGTGGTTTTTCCCATATTGGGTTTCCATGTTAAATACTTGTGTCAACTTGTGTGAATGCTTATGGTTTTTTTTACTGTTATGTTTCTACAAGCAATTTCATTAGACAGTAAACTGCATGATTAAAGTTGTTGACATATGCTACTGCTGCTGAGTAGATCTGAGATACAAAAAAGTTTTACTTGCTACATCTAGACCTAAGGATAACTGATTCACCCCTCCCCTCTCAGTTATTCTAAAATCATTCTAACAATACATACATATATATATGTATATATATATATATATCACAATAAATATTCATCTATTCACATGCAGAACTAACATGAATATTTCACATAGCAACATGAGTCATATACTAGGTTCATTATTCAACCAAAAAGGAAATAGAGGAAAATTTTATAACCATTATATAAGTCTTAGGGGGTTATCTAGAAAGACAACAAAAACATATAAACAAGGTATTTAAACCTTGTCAGTATCTTGGAACCTCCTAAAAGGGCCTCTAGAAGCATAAAAAATATAATAGAAAATAACCATAAACATGATCATCACAATGGATGACCAATATAAAGTGATGGCCTTTGGAATAGGAGAAAATGATATATTGGATTTGATTATATTTTAATTGGATTTTTTATGGGGATTTGAATATATTGGATTATAGATAATAGTTTTGATTGGATTTGGATGTAAAGGGTCAATATGACTTACTAAGAGTGAGATCCTTTGATATTTTTAGGGATTGATTGGGATTAATCTTCTCCTACTTGATCTATACTAAGTTCTCAAGAAAGATAGGATGGGATAATCTAGAGATAACTTAGAAAGAGCCAATCCATAAGCTAACAAGTCCAAATGCTAAAGGGCTAGTCAAACACACTACTTAAGATAGGCAAGTTCTTAAGCAATATATTTAGCTAGGCATTTAAATAAGGATAAAGAATAAATGATGTTAACCAAAAATTTATAAATATTGACCTTTGGGATTAATTGATTGATTGGTTTATTTGGATGATGATTAGATGATTGATTGGATAAGATTGGATGATCAATAATGATTGGTTGTATTTGACTAATCATGATGTTTACAGGATTGAGATTGATTTATTTGTACTCCTAGGTCCAAAGTGAAAGTTGAATTATGATTTTTTAATGATGGTTGAATGAATCAAGGATGGAATGAAAATATTTCAGATGACAGTGGAAGGGAAATTGAACTTGATTATGGTGAGGATGAATAACTGATGTGGTTAAGGTTGGTCAAAAAAGGTATATGAAAATTTTAGTATTGATGGGTGATAGGGGGTTGGTCACAATGGAAGATTATAATATTTTATAAAGGGGGGTCTTGGGAGGTTAATATGTTAGGTCACAAAATTCATAGATGGATTATCTGCAAGGTTTGATACCCAAAATTGTTTGCAAACCATCTGAAGTGATTTTTTGATCAAATAAAGTGTAGGCACTAAAATGCAGGTGCAAGTGCTAAGACTTTGTTTTGAATGAGGTTTGACTATTTAGGTATGAGTTTTATGGTCTAACCAGCCTATGGAAATAATACACATAAGGCAGAAAAATAAAAATGCAAAATGTTTGTGTTTTAATGGCTCCTCAAAATCCAAAATTTAAATGGGTCTAGCATAATCATCAAACACAATGCCTATCTACCTAATGTCAATATTGGATTACAATTTGAAGTGAAATAGGACCACGAATTTATGTTTCTTTGATCTTCATACTACATACCTTTGTATTTAAGAGAAGATGTCATATACTTTTATCTTTGCGAGGAGTTCGGAAGGCTAGGGTACCCTCATTCAGGTGGTAACAAACAAACCAGTAAAACCTGAGAATTTTTGCCTCAACTCAAGAGAAACACACATGTTGAGTAACTTGGGGGGATGATGCAATCCAATTTTACTATGTCTACTTCACCAAGGCTAAAAAGGGTGACTACTAACCCAAGGTGTTCAGTCATAATTTAGGGGCTTGAAATCTATACATGTGGTAGTGACTCACTTAAAAGCCCATTTGAGCCCTATAAAAGGGATTGATGCACCTCACACAAATGTGGGCACTGGGGAACTATTAGAATAGATATACATCACCAAGTATTCTATGGATTTTTTCTCAACCATTTATGTAGTGTACCAAAGGAAATAACCACTTTGCATTGATCCCTTGGAGTGAGTATTTTTTCCCCCAAGGAAAGCTCTCTAAAGAAAAAAGATAGAAATAATTTCTCTTATGCCCAAGATCCATTGGAAGGAAAGGGGAGAGGATATCCTTGTTCTATCATTTTGGGAGCTAACCCAAACTAAAAAGAAAACAAGAATATTGTAAGGAATTGACATCTTGAAAAACCATCCAAACACACAAGACAATTGATCAATTAAATCTCCAATCTACTTGGATAGTCAAAAAAAACTACACAAATAAGGTTAGGCCCACAAACAACTGACAAATATTATTTTAGGTGCAACTCCCAAAGTACAAGGTGCATACGCCAAAACTCGGTGCACAGGTGGTGAAAGAAAAGAAAGTAAAAATAGTTAGTAAATTAGAATGAAATTGGATTTAGAAAATAGAAACTAATTGCAATATTTTTGTATTTTTTGTGTTTTTATGCTTTTTAGGTATTAGATAAAAAACTACAAATTGAAAATAGAAAGGGGGGAAATAACATAAACAAGAGCACTAAAAACTAGGGCACATGTGCTAACACATAGTTGGAGGTGGTAAAAATTAGGGAATCTACAAAAAAACTTGTTAACCACCTATAAACAAATCTTAATTGTTGACAATCTTCAAGCATGGAAAGCCAATAAAGTTGTGATTTGTATAAAATAGGAAGTTGGTTGTGATTATAAAAACAAGTTGAAAACTTGCAAATTAAAGTGCAGTTAGGAAACTAGGTGGAGACGCTAAAAGATCATGTGCTAAAGAACAATCAGAGGTGTTAGTCCACATTCTATAAACTACAACTTCAACAAAAAATAAAAAATTTCTTAAATTTAAAGGGATGTATGTCCCACTAGGTGTGCCAAAATGCGAGGAAATAAAAGTAAGTTAGCAAATAATGTTTAAAACATAAGACAAATAAAAAAAACTAAATGCTATACCTTTAAGTCTCCATTGATGAGCGAAAATGAAAGCACCCTATTTTACTTGATTTGATATTTGACTCTATTGTATGTGGAATTCTCTCTTGATTAACACAGTAAAGAAGGGATTATAAGCTCGATGTAATAGATTTCTAAAGATAATTTGGCATGATAATAATAGCATGAAGGTGGATGTGAGATTATTTTGGCAAAATAATATTGCAATAAAAGTAGATGGAGAATGATTTTGGCATAATAAGTCTACAATGATAATGGATGATCTGTGAGAGTAAAATGCTCTAATTTATGAAATTTGAAGCATAGGAATGCACAATAGAGGTTCAAAATTAATGTATGATTGAGATTCAATGTGAGATGTGAAGGGGATTGAACTCATAGCCTTGTGACAAGTGGAAAGGTATGAAGAGGACCAGTTTTTCATGACAAGTAGGTGAAGGCGTGCTCATACATGTATGATAAACCTTGGGAATGAGTAATGGTGACATGTGGAAGCATGCTTAGGAGACATGCAAGAAGTGTGTGAGGGATGTAAGGAGACAAATAGGTTAGTAGGGTGGCTACACGTGTAAACACAAAATCTTGACACTTTTTGAAGAAGTGGGGAATTTTAAATTAGAATAAAATTAGTCATATGTGTTGGGGAGAATTTAAAATTGGAGGGAATATTTAATGAAGTTAGGAATCATGGGGATTAACTAATTAATCAAGGATTAATTAGTTAATAAGATTTTTTAGGAAAATAGGCTATTAGGTCATAGGTTAAATTTAATTAATTAAGATTAATTAAACCTTAGGCTAAATGGAAAGGATATATTTAATTACTTAAATTAATTAAACATTAGAAGAAAGGGGAATATATTTCTAATGAAGGGGACTCCCCTTAATACCACAAGTACATGACAGAAACAAGATGAAACAACAAAAATTTGCAAGAACGGAAAATTGGCTTCTTATTGGCTCCACAAATGTGGAATTACAAACTTCAGAATTACAATATCAAAGCCACATGGGCAACCCTTACAATAATCTGTAGGACAAAGCCTCAAATAACCACCCAGAACTGCCCTAGAAAACACCACGGGCCTTCCTTAAATAGTCAATTTTCCACCGCCTGAGAAGCTTCCAAAAATCTAGCCATTAATGCCGACTACCCTTAGCATTTAATTATTTTTCACTTTTATTACAAAAGGGTCGGCTTTAAATATTTACAAAACATGAGATTAGGTAGCCCAACTTCCGGAAGCCATAAATTTTGAACCGTAGCTCCAATTGGCTATTATAACCACTTTTCAGAAAGGGGAGATCGCGATCTACAGTGCCTGACTGCGAAGCACCAGGCAGCCAGGGGTTTGACCTCGATCCAGAGCCTCTAAGGTCCTAAAAATTGAGCTCAAAGGTTTTACACCCTAAAATCTCAACAGTAAATCCTTAATAACTTCATCAATACAGATGATCTGGCAATGAAATTCAAGTGGTATTCTTATATGACTAAGATGAACCTTCACTTGGAAAATTAGAACATTCTGAGTTCAAACGACCAACTTACTAAAAATAGTAAGTTTCCAAAAATAGCAGCTTTGTACAAAATAGCCCTTATTAAATAGAAAAACACATATTTTTGGGTGATGCAAGATTGCCCTTACACCCAGGATGCTCCTGCATAAATTTCACTATTTGAATTAATTATATCGAGGGACAATAATAATTAATTAAATTTAATTATTTATAAATTTTAGAAGAACAGTGAATTCATGAAGGCACGTTTAAGGTGTCTACAATGTGTTTGCATATTTCATTACTTAGATATTCGAGTTATGTAGGTTGTGGTTTAGCTACACATTCACTTGTTGTGGGATGACTCATTATGGATTGTCTATATCCACATGATTGATTCAATAGCGATGCAAAATTTATTAGTTGGACTTTTTTATTGTCATTTGTGAATTGGTATGTTTTCTTTGAGATGATAGGATGGATAATGTCAGAGTACCTAGATAGTTAGGGTTTGTGACTTGTAGCATGTGGTTTTATCAAAATGTTAAGGTATCTTGGTTATTCATTGGTTACACACTTCAATGGGATATCTAGACAAGTTAGGATTGATTCTTGATTGGTGGTTTGTTGGCAATTGTATCTTCTTGGCTTGGAGATCTTAGTTTTACTTTATGTTATTGACTTTATAGTTGTGTGTGCAAACCTGGATTATATTCATTAGGATTTGGTTATCATGATGCCATGTGTGACTCACTATCATGGTTCATTGTGAGTTTTTGGGAGTGTTATGTATTCACCATTAGATGGTGGATGATCTTCTTTAGTGTTTCTGTCATTTGGAAGAGCTTGTGATCATATTTTTCTAGAAACATTTTTCACATTTGCAAGCTCACTGGTAGGATATGATGATCTTTATGATGATTGGAGATTTTTACATATTAGATCAATGGAGGACTTGTAGAGTACTTGGTTAAGGTGTTTTATATCCTTTATTATTTGACATGTTATCCCTTTTTTATAGGATAATTGCTATTATGGCATGGTATACTCTTGACTGTCCATTAGATATTTCACATGAGATGGTACACTCTTTATTACACATTAGAGATTTCACATGAGTTTAATATTTGATATGTTCATATGGATCATGTGATCTCCTATGAGGAAATGGTTAGATCACGATGTAATCTTTGTGTAAATGATTCCTAGGTTGGATATATGACATTGATCTTGGTTTGTTCTCATTATATTGAGTATTTGATCATTTTCTTGGTTACTTCATGATGGTGCTTTGTTGCATATAGAGGCATGGATTGATTGGTTACATGTAACCATGAATATATGGAGACTTAGGTAATGCTAGTATTATCTTATGATTAAATACAAGACATGTGGTGAGATGGTTGATGATTTGAATAGGAAGATCGAAGAGCTTTAACCTAGTATTGACTTGAGATATTATTCTTGGATGAGTCATGATGACTTGGATATTTTGATCAATATTCTCATTCTCCTTTCTTGGCCGACTTGGCAGTTTACTACTTGAGAGGTATTTCCCATTTTCCCTTTTAGTCACACTATGTTATGATTATCTTTCATAGGTATGGATCTTCATCTATGCATAGATAGTTAGTTATGGAGGATTTTTTTGAGAGATGTTTTCCATTGGTTATCTCCTTGTTCATATGAGCTATTATTATGATATCATTATGAGGATATTAGGAAATGGTTTACTGGTTTGTTTTCCTCATTAGGAATGGTTATTATGAGTATAATCTTCTTGGTGATGAGAGACTTACAACATTGCATTAAATGATATGTATGTTTGTTTGGTCTAAGGGGCTGAACAAGTTTGGGTGTTGTTATGGATTTTCATCCAAGGTGTTTTGGAAGAGATCATACTATGTTGCTTCCTTGAGGTGTTGGTAGAAGGAAAATTTATGGTTTATAGGTTTTCTCTCTGCATTCTAAGGTTCCCGTTGTCACTAAGGGTTACACCCGTAAGAGATAAGTATGAGACTCAAAAATCCTGTGAAACATGGGAATACTTTCAAGTTGTGGAGAACCTATAGTGAAAGTAGACCTCCAGATTAAGGGCCATCTTCCCCTTGAATCACCTTTAAACTAAACTAAACATTTGGAGGAAAAAGGAAGAGAGTGCAGAACTTCAAGTAACTGGAATTGAAAAAAGCTTAGGTGACTCACCAAAACTTTAAAGATCCACAGATTGTAAAAAACTCATAGTATGACTTAAACATAAACTAGAAACTCATAGTTTTATCCCACTTATAGTATTTCTTTTGAGAATAACAAGGTGTAGATTGTAAATAAGAAGGAAAAAAATGAATTCCACAACTCAAAATACTCATGAGAACACACAAATCAGACTTTAGGCAATAATATGTGCTTTCTAAAAATCAAATGAATAGTATGCCAAGTAAAGGATTAACTTAAATCATAATAACATTGACAAAAAATCATCTAATAGTTCAGAAGACAATAGGAAAAGAAGGATCTATGTTATGTATTCAACCAAAAGGAGCCAAGGAAAACAATCTGCTTCTTAGAGCTACAAAAAAACATATCTCAGAGTGAGATAGAATGGAAGAAATGTCCATCACAAAAATGAGAGGGGTATAAATAGATGAGACCCCAAAATCTATATTTCCAAGGATTCTGGAAATCACCATGCCTAACTCCACCAAATCTGGGATTAGAAGAAGCAATATCTCTGAAGAATCTGCATTTTAGGTGCATAAGACATGCTACTCATATTTGGATGTCAGGTCCCCGGATTTGTAGGTGGTGGAAAAGAGAAATTCAGAATCATACCTTAAAAGGCCTTCCCCTTTGAAATAAAATCTGACCTACCCCCAAATCATGTTTGATGATACTATTTGGAAAAATTATTTATAAAGACATCATTTGCCCAATATTTTGACAATAAAATTGCGTGACTGAAAATTCAAAATAAATGACCCCATCATTCAAGTTTTAAACTTCTAAAACCATAAGGTTTAAATACTCTAGGAAAAACTAATGGATTATTTGTAATATTTCCTAATCTAGCAACACTAGCCAGCACCCCTCCTTTCTCTTTGAGAACCTAATACCTAGGAGGAAAAAATAAGCCACTAACATTACTCCCAAGTCAAAAAAAAACCCTACCAAGTATGATCCTCTTTAACTAAAGTTAAAAAAGTCATTAAAATGACTTTGGCTAGGTCAAATCTTTTGAGGAAATCCTAAATCTCAAACTTCCATAAGGAAAGAAAACTTTCCTTTAACCTTGCTATGCACTGTGTTTTCATTTGGAAGTTGCTGAAACTGTTGTGGGAAAAGTCTGCTTCGCTGGAGTTCAAACTTGGCAATCTTGTTGTATATATTGGGAGGTAGTTAATCGGTTTCCCATTGTTATCTTCATTGCATCAAAATGGAGCTAGGGCATTGTGAATGTTTAATATGCTCATTGAATCTATTCATGAGGCCACACACTATGAATCACATCTCTATTGTTTTGTTTCATAATGCTTGATCCACATATGCCATTGTTGAGGGTGTGTTGTTACTTTGATACCTTTGTGATTTCATGCATAAATGATGTCATTTTATTGTTTCATTTTCTAGAATGCTGCTATTTCTTTGATGTTCATACATTGAGGATGTTTATACTTAAGGCATCATAAATGTTATTAGATGATATCTCCTTTTGTTTGTTGGTTATTCTCCATTCTCCATTCCGCTTGGAAGAATATGGACTATGGTGTGAACTAGGGCATCATTCCTATTTCTTGCTCTTTGTAAGCATTAATTTTGCATTTTTAATCCATAGAAGATGGGGCCATGATGTCTATATTGTAGGAATTGCTAACATGCAAATCCACAGACCCCGAATATACCTGCATGCAAGAACCTGATACAAAGTAGAAGCACAAAGACGAAAAAGATGAAGAACTCAGAAGTTGCTCAGAAAGTGAGAGCGAAATTATAATCTGAATTAATGAGAGACAATTACAAAGTTCAACCTTAAAAAGGTGAACGAAACCCTAAAAGGGAAATACAAGGATGCACATTATTAATTAAGAGTTAATTAATAATGCACCTAAGAGACGCTTAAGCAACTAGAGTAAAATGAAATAATACTCTAACACCCCCCCTTAAGCGGAACGCAGGGAGAAAGCAGACCTAGCAAGACTAAGAAAGCAATAAATGGGTCCCGGCAACAAGGCCTGATCAGGGACCCAGTACAAGGAAATCTCTGCAAACCGGAGACAAAGAAGAAAACCCAGTGGGAAAAACCCCTCTCCAAAAAGAGATAGAAGAATGCAGAAAAGAAATGGCTCAAGAGACTCTCTCAAGACCATAA
>MU224972.1:1847875-1861879 GCA_018584345.1 Thuja plicata | reverse complement strand
TGCAAGGTAATGAAGATCAAGCTGATATGCAAAGAGCTATACCTATACTTGCAAGATATGTAAGAAGGAACCATCCAGAGGACTAGATCATAGGAGATAAGAAAGTTGGTACAAGAACAAGGAGTAATTCTTTAAACTCAAATTGCTTAACTTATGAGTTTGAACCAAAGTCTGTCAATGTTGCACTAGATAATGAAGAATGGATAAGTGCTATGAATGATGAGATTGAATAGATTGAAAAGAACAAGACATGGTCACTTGTGCCAAGACCAGATGACAAGAATGTCATCGGTACAAAATGGATATTCAGGAACAAACTGAACGAGAATGGAGAAGTCACAAGGAACAAAGAAAGACTAGTATGCAAGGGGTATGCACAAGAGGAAGGTATAGATTATGGAGAAACCTTTGCACCCATTGCTAGGCTAGAAGGAGTAAGAATTATACTTGCTTATGTTGCATACAAAGGATTCAAAGTATATCAAATGGATGTCAAGTCAGCATTCCTAAATGGAATACTTGAAGAAGAGGTATAAATTGAACAACCAGAAGGGTTTGTAGATCCAGACAAGTAGAACATGGTATGTAGACTTCACAAAGCCTTGTATGGATTAAAAAAATCTCCCAGAGCCTGGTATGAAAGACTTCATTCCTATCTAATAAGTATTGGATTCATAAGGACAAGTGAAAACAATAATCTTTATGTAAAAGAAGATACTAATGCTAACACTTTGATTGCTGAAATATTTGTTGATGACATCATATTTGGAGGCAATGATATGCTATGCAAATAGTTTGTTGAAGAGATGAGAAAATATTTTGAGATGTCTATGTTTGGAGAGATCAAGTTCTTTCTTGGTCTACAGATCATTCAACAAAGTGAAGGTATTTTCATTACAAAGTCAAAATATATCAAAGAGGTTCTGAAAATATTCAAGATGGAAGATTCCAAACCTATTGAAACACCGATGGCTACTAGATGAAAATTAACAAAGGAAGACAAGACAACAGAGGTAAATCAGACTCTATACATATCAATGATAGCGAAACTCATATATGTTGTACACACTAGACTAGATATTGCACATGCAGTAGGAATTATTGCTAGATTTTCTGCTAACCCCAGGGAATCACATATAACTGTTGTGAAAATAATTCTAAGATATCTGAAGAATACTGAGGAATTTGGCTTATGGTATAGAAAAGAAGGCAAATTTAAACTAAAAGTGTTTACCGACGCTGATTGGGCTAGAAATCTTGATGACCGGAAGAGCACAACTGGAGGAGCATTCTTTATGGGTGACAGACTTATCACATGGATTAGTAAGAAGCAAGGATGCATCTCTTAGTCTACTATAGAAGAAGAATATGTTGTTACTGCTGCAAACTGCTTGAATATTGCATGGATCAAACAGTTGCTGGAAGGTATGCATATGAAGATCAAAGAACCAGTAGTTATTTATTGTGACAACACCAGTGCAATAAATATTTCCAAGAATCCAGTCATGCATGCAAAGATTAAACACATTGCGATCAAGTATCATTACTTAAGAGAACAAGTTCAAGAAAAAGAGGTAATACTTGAATATGTGCAATCAAAAGAACAATTGGCTGATATCTTCACCAAGCCACTGCCCAAGGATACATTTGAGTACTTGAGGAAAAGACTAGAGGTAAAACCTATGTCTACCAATCAGTAAAAGGACTGAAGGCTGCAGCAACCATATATTATTAGAATATCAATCATGATTGATGCAAGCAACAACTGAACTTCAATGCTACATCTATATACAAAAAGGTATATATCTGAACCAGGCACCAGAGCAGATTGTTATATTGATAAATGGATAAGGGAAATTCAAAGAATATATTATGGAAAGAAGAAATTAGTTGACAGAGTGTCAAATATTTGTAAAATATTTATTTTGCATTGTTTTCAAAGGGAGAGAATGTATATGTATCCATATTATCATCAAAAACTATTCATTATCATATTACTCCAAGCAGGAGAGATCATATCCAAAGGGAGAGAATTGGTATAAATTACAAACATTAGAAGAAGACATCAAAGATGCAGAACAGTCAAAGAGGACACAACACATCAGAAGAAGAAAAAGTGAAAGCTGCAAGAATCAAATCTAAGCTTACACAGAGCTTACCGACAGTCAGACATTTTATTGGTATCAAAACAAACTGTTTGGTAATTTGATGAATCTCAATAATTTTTTTTCATATTGTATCAACAATAGTATAGTGTGATAATATAGCATGTTGCCATCAATGCCAAAGGGAGAGATTGATGACATGTAATAGATTAAATGTTTGACTATATTAAGTTGAAGATGATGCAAGACATTAAATCAATTAATGGTTTGTATTGTCATTGATGTCAACTTGATATCATATGTATGGTCATATACATAATGCCAAAGACTTTAGAGAATCAATGGAATAAAGGTCATGCTTTCAGCAATGCATAAAATTTAAGTATTCACTAAGTGACAGACTACACCGGCGGAGTGCACACCATCGGTAAAGACAGAGATAAAAGTCACAGTGATGCCCGACGAGCAGAAGATAGTATTGCCCAACAGAGCAGAATCATAGGATGCCCAGTGAGATATAAACAGTTTTTCCCAATGAGCAAGATCTAATGATACCCAATGGACAGAGATCCTAAAGCGACACTGACAGAACTGGCAGTTGTCACCAGCGACAAACTACAGAATTGACTGACAGAATAGAGAGATCATAAAATGACAAAATATCTAGCTAGCAGAGCTAAAGGATAGACTTAACTAGTTGTTTGATTTGTTTTATTTGACCATAATTAAGTGATTTAAAGATGATTTATACAACTGGCAAGAAGATAAACTACGAGATAAATCAGGAGTTAAAGCCATATATCAATTTGGCTAGATTGTTTTTCACGCCAAGAATCAAGAACCAAGAATTAAGGAATATCATGTCTATATAAGAGAAAAGCATAATTCACTTCTGAAAGCAATCAGAGACATGGGGGAGTGAACTGATAGAAGATGCTGAAGAGAAACTGATGAAGGATAAACTTAATGCAGTCCTGATCAATCAAGCTAAGGGAGAGCTAAAGAATTCTGCAGACACCGACGAACAAAAAAGCACAACATCACAGAGAAAAAAGAATGAAGAACAAAGGAATGGAATTGATACATTGATCAGAGAGGTATTGTAAGTAAATAGATCTAAAAAACTACAATTTAGTTGCATTAGAAATAGGTTATTTTGTTTCAGTTTAACCATTGAAGCATTAAGTCTCTTAACAGAGCAGGACTTAACAGTCTTTTGTAATTGAGGTATATCCTAATAGATTACCAGAAGGTTGACTCATGATAGTAGCATCGGTCTTACCTAAAGCCTATTGACAGTCTAAGAAGGAGGTTGATTCAAGGATGGTAGTAAGATTAGCATAAAGCCTATTGATAGTCATGAGACTGATTCAAGGATGGTAGCGTAGATGCCAGATACTAAGTGACAACCTATGTATAAAAATCCTCTAACAAAGTCACACTTAACCGTGTGTTTTTCACCTTTAACAGGGTTGGCTCCTAACAGGAGTCACTTCAGAAGAGTGAAAATTTGGGTTACCGGTCCCAGTGGTTTTTTCCCTTAATAGGGTTTCCACGTTAAAATCCTTGTGTTATATGTGTATGGTTCATTACTTTATTATTTTAAATTCTACATATGCATTTATGGATTGATTGATATACTCTGCATATTTACTAAGTTTCGGTAAATATAGTTTACTGCTTATCAGTTATCAAGGAGAATAAGGACAGACAAGGTAAACTGATAGACAGTTGTTTGTTTCAAGTATTTCAAAGGCATACATCTCGTAGGGACTTAATAATTTTAGAAGTATTGATTGGTGGATTAAAGTTTAAATTGGATAAAAGATTGAGGCCACTGATTCACCCCCCCCGCTCTCAGTTATTACTAACATAATGGTTCTTACACCTCCATTAATGAGCCCCTTAACTCATAAATGATCCTTGTCTCCCCTCTCTCTCTCTCATTCTTCTATAAATAGAAGCCATTTTTGAGAGCAAACAAGCCTTCAACTCATATCCAAAATGCAATTTTATGCTATTAGATTAATCTTAGATACATATTTCACTTCTTATTTCATGCTTTGACATTGTTCTTATTTCCATTCTTAGAGCTAGAATGCATGTTTTCTCATCTGTTAGCTTGTTTTAAACAAAAATCCTTCATGCTAGGTCATATATGTCACTGATTGTAACATAAACTGGGGCTTTTATGTTACTAATCACACTCTTCTTAGTTAGAAGGCAATAGGTTGATATTAGTGGTGTGTTGTGTCTCTCTTATCAGGTACATAATATACACACACATTTATGGCGCCCACCGTGGAGAAAGATTTCCAACTTGACCTCATTTTCTAACACTTTTTTGCCAATTTTCATGCTTAGAATTCTGTCACAGGATCATTTTTGACCTTTCAGGATCACATCTCGGATAAGCCATCGCACCGTAGAAAACTGGGCTCGCATCCGGGATTTCCCAGATCATTTTTGGTTTAGGCTCGCATCTGGTCAGCATGGGATCGCATTTGGTAAGGAAGCTCACATACAGTATGCTAGCTCACATTTATTAAAATTTTAAGCTCGCATCTGGTTAAAAAGCTTGTGCATTTCGTTTGCCTAATCCTAACATTTTGACAAGTTGTGATTTTAGTATTTTTGCAGCTTAACAAGTGTTTGCAGTTTTTTTGGAGATTTTTGTGGGAGTTGAACTAAAAACATACTAACTTAGTTTTATAGGTTACCAACCCCCCATCTTGACTTCTATTTACTTGCTTTCCAAACTTAAGACCATTTCTCAACACTTGCTAAAACAACCAGATAATATGCTCTTTTCCTCTTGAGGAAAATTAGAAAGTCAGACATTGTCTTATCATTTGTGAAGGAAATTGGGGGTAAATAAACAAGCAAACACATCATCTAATTCAATTTGGGACAGTAAATGAACAACACAAATCACTAAATATGTGGGATCAAAGAACAAGTTCAATCATATAATTTCTTTTGGGTTAGAAATTGAACAAACAACTCACTAAATTTTGTGGTTAATTGAACAAGGAAAAATTTCCTTTTCAAGCATCCTGTTTTCTTTAAAATATGAATAACTAAATCAAGCTCAACATAGCTTGAAGGAATGAACTTTGCTTTAAGTGTTTTGGGAGAAAATAGTTTAGATTAGGAGAGTATGCTCTTCTTCTTTGGAAGAATAAAAAATCCAGACATCCAAAGCTCCCCAATCCTGGTTACATACATTTAAATAGTAGAAAAATCTCCCGGGAACAATCTCAAGTGAGGACAGGTTTTACGCCGACCCTTCCAACTCACTATAAATAGTTGCTTCCTCGTAGGCTAAAGCCTCAGAAGATGGAACTGGTTTTATTCTTGGAATTACGACATCATTCCTTGAACATATCTTGGTATATGTAGAGCGGAGCCACTTGAATCTTGCTTGTGAGACTACATATATTCAGGTACTCATAGGGCTATATGTCTAAATTTTGCCTTGTGCAATTCTATGGGGGACAATTTCGAATAGATTGCCCAATAATCTACAACTTCAACTGAAAGAATTCTCAATTCATCCCCGAAAGGGTGATAACCTTTGTGCAAGGAAAAAATTAATTTCCCCAAGACACTCGTCATATTGTGCCCTCACTTGTGTTTAGAGTTGGCTAATACAGCATCATGACTGGAGCCATTGCGTGCTTGGTGATGGTTGTATTCTAATTAGCATTTGAGTGGGTACCTGAGTCAACGAGCAAAGATTTTCATCCTCCACCTATAAAATAGGAAAAGATTAGTGTTTGTTTCACCCTCTTAACAATACAAAACTGTTTGACATGTTCAAAAGATCATTAAAAATATAAGCTCCTCAAAACAATCAACAAATTTCAAACCCTAGAGTACAAGTGTTTTTCACACATTACGACACCTCTTGATGCAATCTGGAAACAAGCAACTTCACGCACTTCGAAAATGAACTTTTCAAAACTGACCCAAACTGACAAAGACATCATAAGATTGCAACCTATATTTCCTAAGTCACATGCAGTGTTTAGGATCGTATTTGGTATTTAGGATCATATTTGGTCAGCAAGAAGTCGCATCCAGATTCTAGGATCGCATATGGTACCATCAGAGGCTTGCATCTGGGAGCTTGCATTTAGGATAGTGGGTACTTGTAGACATTTTTCTTAGAAAGTCTCAGTTGATTAGGATACCCTTTTTTCTCTTTAGCTGGTTCCTATTGTCTCTTCTGGTCTCCATGTTGTATTTTCAAAACACTTTTGAAATGTCCACCTTGCATGCTTAGTCATTCTTTCACGATTAGTTCAATATGTGTGGTCTACCCACTTTCTACCAATAACTTGGTTCCCAGCTCACTATCAGAGCATTCTAACCCTCTAACACTAGAATCATTTACATCCACCAACAAACAGTTACTTTTACCTAGACACGCCCACTTGAACGATCTGAAATCCTTACTTGCACTATTGGGAAATGTTAACAAAGTTGAGAAACAAACTTCATGGTTAACACAAGACGCAACCAATACATAATTAAAGGATCAAAAGTGCCTCCTAAAACACCACACTTTCAAGGAGAAACATCTCGTAGTTCCCTTCTTGATCTAGATTCCCCTCAAATGGATAGAAACACTAACGAATGGAGTAAAGCTTTTGAGGATTATAATGATGGCAAATACAAAAAATCTGAAGGCACAGCAGAGGAAGAAAGACCCAAGTTTGAACATAATCCATTTGGATCAGACAGTGAAGAAGAGATCCCTGAAGACGAATATGAAAAACTTAAACAAAGTAAACAGATCCACAAGCTATTGGAATAAATAATTGGTGACAATAAAGAAAAATACTTCCTCCATCTAGCATCCTCAGGTGTCAAGTTACCCAAGGATTATAATGTGGAAAATCTCAAGGAAAAGGAGGTACCAAACCCAATATCTATTCTCACCAAATAGCTCAATCTAATGCAAATAGAGCTCATAAACCTCAAACAAGAAAAGGAGAAACCCAAAACACAATACTCTTTGGACGCCCTTTGTCCATTTCCTTTTGACAAGAGTATCACTATGGTCCTATTTCCCCCCAACGTGGCAAGGCCAAATTATGAAAAGTACACTGGAGAAACTAATCCACACGACCATGTAAGGGAATTCTATGCTCTAAGCATCGCGTACATGCACGAACCCACATACCTCATGTGACTATTTCCAAGAAGTCTAGGAGGTAATGCCATGGAATGGTTCTCAAAACTAAACCCTAAGGTCAAGACATTTGAGGAGTTGATGCAATGGTTCATTCAACATTACTCCTACAACATCCAACATGATGTAACTATGATGGACCTATGTAACACCAAACAACGAACTGGAGAATCATTCACACACTTCCTCCAAAGATGGAGGAAGATTTTTCCACAATATTCAAGGATCATTCCCAAAATGGAGAAGATGGAAATCTTCATTAATAATCTAGTGCCTAAATTGAGCTATGCTCTACAAATGCAAGACTCTCCTAGCTTCGATAGAATGATTAAAAATTCCCTCCGTATTGAGGAAGTCATGGTCAAAAGGGGAGAGATCACCCTTCAAAATGAAAACAAAACCAACAACTCTAACTCCAAGCCTAAATGGTGGAAACAAAACAAGAATTTTTTTAATGATGGAGTGGTTGACACCTCTATCATTAATCCTAAACCTGATACATTCAATCTAAATAATGGCATGCAAGAAAGAAAAGATTCTAAGGTAACACCTCCCATCCCCAAAGCGAACAATGATAACAACAAAGAATGAACATGGAATTCAAAACCCCAAAGAACATTCACTCCTTTGGGGGAGACTCTTGAGACCATTTTGAAAACATTGGTGGATATCAAAGTTCTTACAATTCCTGATTCTAAACCGTGGGAACCAATGGTCAAAATCAGGTGGTGGGATGATAACTCCTATTGTGTCTTCCACAAAAACAAAGGACACAAGACTAATAATTGTCTCAAACTTAAACATGTCATCCAAGACCTCATTGAAGGAGGTAAGATCAAGGTAGATGGACATACTACTAATGAGGATCATACAACATTCAAAAAACCCTTTCCTAATTACAATCAAGGAGAAACATCCAGAGGGAAGGGTAATGAGGTCAACTACAACTATTCCAAAAATGACAATGTGATTAATATGCTTAACATAAAAATTGAATCCATCAATGTGATCACAATTAAAGGTTTCTCATCCCATTCAAATGTTGTAACACGGAGCCAAGCACAGGTTACAATCAAAGGACCTCCAAAACTGACATCAATGTCAACATCCAAGGTTCCTATTGTAACTATTCATAAACCAGCAGCAAGACACATGGTCACTATCCCCAGAGAAAAATATGACTTGGTAGACCAATTGCAATGAACCTCTACCAAAATTTATATTTTTTAATTGCTCAAGATATCCACGGTACATAGGGAAATCCAAGAACAAGCCCTACAAGCTGCTAATATTCTAAAAGATATTGATATAGAAAAGTTTCAAGTGATGGTCAATCACATCTCAGCACCACACTACCTCTCTTTTTCTAAAGAGGATGAAAAGTCATTGACCCATCCACACAATCAACCCCTCCATATTGAAGTCCTTATTCATAAATCACGTGTTAGACATGTATTGATAGATGGAGGCACAGGATTGAATATTTGTACACCAGAAATAATCAAGAGACTAGGTCTCTCAGAACAAACAATTGACACTAGAAACAAGATAACCATCAAAGCTTATGATGAGGAAGAAAGATCCTCTAGAGGTCTTATTTCTCTACCTATCAGAGTCAAACCAATTGAGAGGAATGTCATATGTCAAGTTCTGAATTTACCATTGGCCTACAATATTCTACTAGGGAGACCATGAATTCATGAGATGCAAGCTGTACCGTCCACTTATCACCAATGCATAAAATTCCCACATAATGGGGTGGAAGTGATGATTCATTCAGATGCTAACTACACTTGCAACAATATCAAAGCAGGTAGCATGATCCCACACAACAAAGAAGCTATGGATTCAGTTTCTCCTGAAACTACAAAGGACATGGTTATGAAGAGTTTTAGCAAAACCTTGAAACTTGAAGAAATAGGTATGGGAGAGTACAAGCTAGACCTGACTCCCTCACTGACAAACCTTCCAGTGTCACCGAGATCCTATGGAAAACCTTCATCAACATTCACACCTATAGCATCCAAGGAGCCAGAAGTACATAAGGCAACTGGCATGATAAAGGCATCCACATCTTCTTCAAATAACATAAAAGAACAGGCAGTCTTGGACTGGCTTTACAAGGGAGAACCAGTGGAATCTGAGGTCAAACTTGTGAAGATATCCCCCAAATAGTATGGAAAGGGATATGATTTCCTCACACAAATGGGTTACAAAGGAAAGGAACCTCTAAATGACACAGGATGAGGGATCATTGAACCTATTCCCATGGATTTTCGGAACGCCAGAGATAAAACAAGACTAGGTTTTAAAACTAAAACTGATAAACCCGCTCCAATAGAGAGTCCACACTCAGATAAAGGGAGTGATGAAATAGATGAACTAGAGCAATGGTCCTATGAAAGATTGTTACATGTTGGCACACAAGACCCCAACTACCAAGGAGAATGCTATGTACCTAGCTTTGAGGTACCATAGGATCTTCCCACTCCTTTGCTAGCACAACCTCCCATTCAAGAGGTAGGGGACACCATAGCAACAATCACTAAAGAAATACCCCGGCCACAGAACTTACATCCTAATTTGGGGAAATTGGTCACAATTTCACATATCCTTGATCTACCCCACTTTGATCTACAAGAAGATAACTGGGTACATCAAATAACCATTGCTGAGTACTTAAACAGATCTGATGATGATGTCACAGACTCTCATGACTATGAATGGGATCGGCTATCCATCACCTCTGAAGATATTGGAATAGACACAATTCACATGTTTGCGGCTCCCTCAGCTCCTAGAAAATGATCTGACACTCCTCTCAATGATACTGATCCTCCTGAAGTAGAAGAAGAGTTCATTGCCCCAATCATTGATGGAGACACTGGTGAATATATAAGTCTGGAAGAATTTCATAGGCTACAAGCAAGAAGCCTCCTTTTATGGAGAGATGATGATGAGATTTCTACTGAAGAATTGCTAGAGTTTGGTCCACATATAACTAACAATGACCCTTTTAATGATGATCTTACTCTTATTGATCTAAATATTGAAGAAATTAACTTAATAGATCATTTCATGTCGGTTAATGGTCTTGATGCTAACATGATGTTGTCCTTCCCAGAATCTGATTCTCTAACATTGGTACTTCCAAACCTGATTGATTGGACTAAAACAAATCCTATTCCTATCCTCAAATTTTCCAATGACCACTCCCTAGCTTGTTACCTTAATGCTTGTGAACCTTACCCTTCTTCCACCAATGTAAGGAGAAAGAACATGTCACAGGAGGATATCAGGTTTCTTAGTCAAAAACCAAAAAATAAAAAGAAAAAGTGGATAGATTGTGAAAACCACTCTGTGGTAGTATCAGATCCCAAAATAGTAAAGAAAAAAGGCATATCCAATGGTTAAAACCTCTCCAAGGTTCCAAAGGATGAGACTCTTGATATCCTCCCTGAACACTTTTAGGAAAGATCTTTGGTATTGATTGAACCAACACAGCCAGCAAACTTGGGCACTGTTGAAAATCCTCAAATAGTTCATTTGGCACAATCTTTATCAGAAGAGAAGGTATAGTTCACAAAATTCCAAAAAGAGAAGAAGATTAATTTTGCATAGTCTTATACTAATATGCAAGGGCTAGATCCTAATCTCATCATGCACCACTTGTCTATAGCTCCTAGGATCAAGCCCATAAAACAAAAACTTAGAAAAATGCATCCTCATGTTGCATTATTGGTGAAAGCAGAACTAGGAAAGTTGTTGAAAGCTGGATTTATTTGAGTCATTGCCTATGCAGGGTGGATCTCCAATGTGGTCCCCATTCTAAATCTGATAAATCTATTAGGATCTATACGGACTTCAGAGACCTAAACAAAGCATGTTTGAAAGATGACTTCCCTCTACCAAATGTTGACATGATCATAGATCTTACGACAGGCTTTCAGATGTATTCATTAATGGATGGATTCTCAGGCTATAATCAAATCAAAATCACCCCTGAGGATCAAGAGAAAACCACATTCACATGTGCATGGGGCACCTTTTTCTGGAATGTCATGCCTTTCGGGTTAAAGAATGCCAGGGAAACATATCGAAGAGCTATGACAACAATATTCCATGACATGATGCACAAGAACATGGAGGACTATGTCAATGACACATTGGCTAATTCTAAAGAGAGAGGTACTCAGATTGCTGACCTAAGAAAGATATTGGACCGAATGGAATAGTTCCAACCTAGGCTCAACCTAAAGAAATGTGCCTTTGGGGTCCAATCAGGGAAGCTCCTAGGATTCATAGTATCGGCAAAGGGAATCGAGGTAGATCCTGCAAAGGTAAACGCTATTCTAGAGATGGCTCCTCCACATAACATCAGTCAAATGAGGACACTACAAGGGAGACTCCAGTCTATCAGGAGATTCATGTCCCAACTTGCAGATAGGGCACAACCCTTTACTAAACTACTACATAAAGGGGTCAACTTCAAATGGGATGAACATTGTGAAGCAAACTTTAGAGAATTGAAGGGGTGCCTAGCTACTCCACCTATTCTTATGGAGCCTATTCACAGAAAACCCTTACTCCTATACATTTCAGCTATAGCTACATCCCTAGGAGTATTATTGGCGCAAGAAGATGAAACAAAGAAAGAATGAGCTATCTACTACATTAGTAGAACACTAGTCACATATGAGCTCAATTATAGCTGTTAGAATACTTCAAAGATAACTGAGAGGGGGGGTGAATCTTTTATCTGCAACTTTAGATCTTTATCTTATACTTATTAATCTAGATTGATACAAAGTAAATGCATATATAGATAACACTTTACACAACACATCAATTTGGTTACGGGGAAACCAAATGGTAAAAACCCCGGTGGGAATTAGTACCCACAAAGAACTATACTGTTTATAGTGATCCCTGTTAAAAGATCTTTCAACCCTGTTAGGAGTTGTACATTACAATGCAGTAGTATAGTGACCTAGTTAAGGGTTGGACCCTGTTAGGAGTCTTTTAAAATAACCTTGTTAGGGGTGGTTGACTCACTATCCAAGGACTCACTGTCCAAGTGGTGAAGGCTACAACCTTTTGGTTATTTGATACACACTATCAACAAGGTGAACTGCTGTTTGTGACACTGCTTGTCTGATCAGTTCCTTTTATGTGTCGATGCTTTAACCTCTTGTAAAGTACTACAACAATCTTCTCTATGTTTTGAAAGCTTCTACTTCAATATCTATATTATCAACATATGATAAATATAGCTCTGTTGCTTTAACACTCTGCTCTGCTTTTCTAATCTTTGGCTTTCGCAAATCTTCTTATTACAAATGACCTTCTATAAGTACATAGACCAAGTATGAGATCATGGGACCTGTAGGAAAGCTCTTCTTAACATCCTTGTTGGCTCTACTAAGCGCGCAAGCATAATTACAACCGCGCAAGTACTAACTGAATAGACGCGTCGCTTCACTAAGTCGGCTTCACCAAATTAACCATAATATTGCAATCTTCTTGAAACACATTTGGCACATTTAGATTAATGTCACCAACTCATAACTAATCATGAATATACACACGCATATCTAGAATATAGGCACAACTCGATCAACACGTTACATACGTCGGCCTTAAACCGTTATTCCTCCAGAACTATAACCGTCAATAACAGAATTACATATCTTTACTGAAACTTCATATATGGGTCTGTGTGTATGAACATAGCATAGTAAACATGTATCTATCCACGCTGGTCTTCATGTCATCATATGGATAAGTACATACAGAAGTATTGTTGTGTATTATATGTTGTCATCAATGACAAATATACAATCAATCAACTATTCAGAATCAAATCTCCAACAATCTCCCCCTTTGACATTGATGGAAACATATGATAAAAACAACTCTTGTTCATGGTGTCTTCTTTCTTTTACAATCTTCTCAATATCCTCATCAAAGATTCATCTACACTATTGTAGTTACTTAGACTGTGTATACTCCCCCGGAGTATAAGCTCCTTGTATGTGTTCCTTGTTTAGCTATTTGTTTGTGTTCCTTGTTTTTAGTACATACTCCCCCATTGACATCAATGTCAAAGGGTTCCATAAACCATTCTATACAGGTACTACTCCAGAAGTAGAGTATTCAACCATTCATCAGTCACACAGGACTGATGTACTTGCTAATTTTTCTAATCAGAATTAGGAGAGGGAATGACTCCCAAATTCTCCTTTAGATACTCAAAAGTATCCTTTGATAAAGGCTTCATGAAAATTTCTGCTAACTGATCTTTTGTGCTTACATAGTCCAATGTCACTTTCTTGTCTGCAACTTTTTCTCTCAGAAAATGATACTTGATCTCTATGTGTTTTGTCTTTGTGTACATCACAGGGTTTTTAGACATGTTAATAGTACTGGTGTTGTCATAGTGAATAACAACAGGATAGTCAACCTAAATACCAAAGTCTTTAACCATCTGCTTGATCCAAACAATTATTGTACAATTTAGTGCTATTGCAACATATTCTACTTCTGCCATTGACTGAGAAATATAATTTTGCTTCTTGCTTGTCCAAGATACCAACCTTTCTCCAAGAAATACTGCTCCTCCTGAAGTGCTCTTCCTTTCATCAATACAACCTGCCCAATCTGCATCAGTATACACATGAAGTTGTGTATTCTCTGATT
>MU224972.1:1834123-1844133 GCA_018584345.1 Thuja plicata | reverse complement strand
ATTTGGTTACGGGGAAACCAAATGGTAAAAACCCCGGTGGGAATTAGTACCCACAAAGAACTATACTGTTTATAGTGATCCCTATTAAAAGATCTTCCAACCCTATTAGGAGTTGTACATTACAATGTAGTAGTATAGTGACCTGGTTAAGGGTCGGACCCTGTTAGGATTCTTTTACAATAACCTTGTTAGGGGTGGTGGACTCACTGTCCAAGTGGTGAAGGCTACAACCTTATGGTTATTTGATACACATTGTATCAACAAGGTGAACTATTGTTTGTGACACTTCTTGTCTAATCAGTTCCTTTTATGCGTTGATGCTTTAACCTCTTGTAAAGTACTACAACAATCTTCTTTGTGTTCTGAAAGCTTCTACTTCAATATCTATATTATCAACATATGATAAATATAGCTCTGCTGCTTTAACACTCTGCTCTACTTTTCTAATCTCTGGCTTTCGCAACTCTTCTTATTACAAATGACCTTCTATAAGTACATAGACCAAGTATGAGATCATGGGACCTGTAGGACAACTCTTCTTAACATCCTTGTCAGCTCTACTAAGCCCGTAAGCATAATTACAACTGCGCAAGTACTAACTAAATAGACGCGTCGCTTCACTAAGATGGCTTCACCAAATTAACCATAACATTGCAATCTTCTTGAAACATGTTTGGCATGTTTAGATTAATATCACCAACTCATAAATAATCATGAATATACACACGCATATCCAGAAGATAGGTGCAACTCGATCAACACGTTACATATGTCAGCCTTAAACCGTTATTCCTCCAGAACTATAACCATCAATAACAGAATTACATATCTTTACTAAAAATTCATATTTGGGTCTACGTGTATGAACATAGCATATTAAACATGTCAAAAACATGTATCTATCCATGCTGGTCTTCATGTCATCATATGGATAAGTACATACAAAAGTACTGTTGTGTATTATATGTTGTCATCAATGACAAACATAAAATGAATCAACTGTTCAGAATCAAATATCCAACAATAGCATTATTGAAAAAGCATGCTTAGCAGTCGTGTTTGTATCACAAAAATTGAGACACTACATGCTCTCTCATACAGTAAAGCTCCTTTCTAAGATCGATCCTTTAAAGTATCTTTTGAGCAGAACAGTATTAATAGGACGTTTGGCAAAATGGGTCCTGATTCTAAGTGAGTTTGACATTGAGTATGTAGAATGGAGAGCTATCAAAGGACAGGTACTTACAGATCAATTAGCTGATTCACCACTCCAGGATGATGAACCGTTACTAATTGAATTCCCTGATGAAACAATCATGCATCTCACTGAACATCCATGGAGGATGTACTTTGACAGTTCATTCACTCAACAAGGATCTGGAGCAGGGTTCCTCTTCATAACTCTACAAGGATACAAGATTACCAAATCTTACAAATTGATGTTTCCATGCACAAACAATATCTCAGAATATGAAGAATTGATCAACGGCCTCAAGATAGCTATGGAATGGAAGATCATAGAGTTACACGTATATGGTGACTCCCAACTAATTATCAATCAAGTCAATGGGGAGTATCAAACAAAAGATGAAAATTTGACGCCCTACAAGAAACTAGTTGATGCTCTAAAGAAATAATTTGTCTTCATCACCTTCCAACAGATACCAAGATCAGAGAAAAAATTTGCAGATGCTATGGCTACCTTGGCATCCATGTTACAATTGGAGGAGAATCAATTCTGCTATGACTTCTTGGTGGAAAAAATATCCTATCCTACCTTTGCTAACCCTAAATACCAAATAATATGTACCTTGAATACCCCAGAACAATCTCGGTATGACAGTATCATTGCTTACCTTTCAGACCAAACCATTCCCACCAATCTATCCAGAAATGAGAAAATATCCCTGATTAGGACAACATCGCATTATGTCCTCATAACTAACAACCTATATCGATGCGGTCTTGATGGTACACTTCTTTGGTGTTTAGAACTCGAAGAGTCTGATCTAGCATTAAAAGATGTCCATGAAGGTGTATGTGGATCACACTCAAATGACTTTTCATTAGCTAAGAAACTTCTCAGAGTAGGATATTATTGGCCTACCATGGAGAGAGATGCTATTAAATTTTCAAAAGCATGTCTTAAATGCCAGACACATGAAAACCTTATCCATGCTCCTGCCAGAGAACTTATACCTTTCATAACACATTGGCCATTTCAGCAATGGGCCTTTGACTTGGTTGGACAAATATATCCCAACTCCTCAAATGGGCACAAGTTTATCATTACGGCCACTAAGTATTTCATGAAGTGGGTCGAAGCCGTGCCGCAAGTGGCTATGTTCATTCTGAACTACATTATTTGTAGATATGGGATACCCTCTTCAATTGTAACAGACAATGGGGGTCAATTTAGAAATCAAGACATTGATGACCTTTGTGAACAGTTCCATATTACTCAACATTGCTCCTCAATATATTACCCTCAAGGTAATGGATAGGTTGAGGCATCAAACAAGAATATTCTCAAGATTCTACACAGAACTATAAGCAAGTCTGGCAGAGACTGGCACTTACAACTGAATCTGGCACTATGGGCCTATAGAACAAGCATCCGAACACCTACTGGAGCCACGCCATTTTCTCTAGTCTATGGCACTGAGGCAATACTACCTATTGAGGTTGAAATCCCATCTTTGTGAATATCTTTACAAGGATTGGTTACTGATGAGCATTACCACATAGATAGGGTGAATTCTTTAGACCTACTAGATGAGCACAGACAACAAGCATTCGATCACCTCAAGGTATATCAAGCACGTGTGTCCAAAGGTTACAACAAAAAGGTCCAACCACACAAATTTGAAGTAGGAGATCTTGTCCTCAAGGAGAATCCTAAGAACTAGCCTAACACGGATTAGAAAAGGAAGTTTGAACCTAACTGGCTAGGACCTTATGTTACCACTGCTACTTTTGGGACTAGAGCTTATTAGTTAGCTACACCTAAGGGAGACATTCTTCCAGATCCTATCAACACTCTACATTTGAAGCGGTTCTATGCTTAATGTTCGGCTAGCAGAGCCTGTACAGCATATAGTTCTTGCAAAACACCAAAAACATTCAGAAAATTGATCCTGAAGAAATCCAAAAATAGTGGAAAAGGTCCTTCAAAAAGGGTATCCTTGGTGAAAACTTGGTAAACAGGTGCCTTGATACTACAAAAATATTCAAAAAAGCAAAAATAGCAAAAAAATTGAAAAAAGAGAAAAGTGCCTCGATGAGCACCTGGTAAAACAGGCATCTTGGTAGCAAAAAGAAAGAAAAGATCTTGCCAAGTGGTGAAAACCTGGCAATCCAGCACCACTTGTGTTCTGTGCTCCATCTATCAATGCACTACTAATACTAGACCTTCATAATTTTGCCTGTGCTCATACGTTGACTTCATCTTCCTAAATGATTATCTTCTCCTCGCTTGGGATTTGTCTATCTTTACGTCTTAGGAATAAGTCATTCTGCACTAGGGGCATCTTTGCTAGCATAGTCAGCTGTGGTTACTAGGTTTCTCTAGGATGGTTTGCCTCACAAACACAAGGATTCTTGATACATGCAAAACAAATGTCACTTTTCAAAACAAAGGTTTCTTTTCAAAACATTGGACATGAAATTTACATTAACGGAGGTCCTACTAGGCTATATTGGATCGCAAACATGAAAGAATTATCCTATCAATGCATAGACATGAAATACCATATTGCTTGATGTTCTGATTTATGAATATTTATTGTGTTTGATAGATGAATGAACGAGTACTACTTAAACACATAGTTTGATATTCATTTGATTATAATTCTTTAAATGTCCTGATGATGTTTTCAACTAGGAGCATCTAAGTAATTATAAATTTTATTTGATTGATTCACAATTGATGATTTGTTATGTCTTCTTGGTTACTCAATGACGTCTGTGCAAAGACAAAGAGTCGCAAAGATTGGTGGCATAATATTTTCTTGATTTTCTACGTATGGTGATTGTTCTAAATGATCCTATAAATTTCACCTAACTTGGATGTTTATGGTAAGAGCTTCCACTATACGTGGATAGCCGCATATATCTCGATCTTCATTATGTGTAAACTACGGTGATGAAACAATTTCCTTGTCTATTTTCTGATCCAGATTCTCCCTAAGGTATACAAATCATAAGGTACCCAAGGATATGAATTTTCAAGTTCATTACGTATCCAATATCTTGCCTTAATCAGAATCTAGTATATTAAAAGGAATGTGACTATTTTTTTTATCCTGGCTGCTATGCCTTGATGCCTAAGTCTATTTCTGACATTCCAATAAAACATAGTATTCATATTATCATAATATCAGTGGGTATTAGTGATGATTATACTATCAGGTGGTGCATTCCAAAAAGTGCCCAATGATGATAAAAATGTTGCAAATATTTGCTAATCAGTGACAAGTCCTAAGAGTCTGCATATAGCTGCATTTGGAGATTGCAAGATGGATTTATACAAAGGAATAACAACATAAGACATTTTGTGCTCAAAAATGGTTTCTATCTTCTTCTAACAATAAATTTAATTACATCATCCATACTACTGATATCAAATATCATTGCACATCCATAGCATACATTTTTCATTCATTGAAAAGAAGAAACAGGAAAATATAAAAATAAAGCATCCATGTATTGCATTTTTACTTTTTCATCCTAAGAGCATCCATACATCTATTTTGCATAACTGGAAAATCATAAGAAACATACATTTGCATTTTCACATGAGTATCATTTAAAACATATTTATATCAGTAATGACTCATCACATCCAATCATAAAATGATTTTATCATCTACAAACTAACTCATCAAGAGACCAAGATATCATCACATGTGCAAAAGATACATTTCCACATCTATAAAAGCAAAAATAACTCATGAAACAAGTCAGAATCAAGAAGCTACATTAGATATACATCATCATAACATGGTGTATATGTTAATTTTGGCCTTGTTAATCAACCACACACTTCAACATAGTCCTTCTTCACCAGGTACAAACAAGACTAAATATGAGTTATTCGTCCTGCCTGCCTGTGTGATTCGACCTGTTGCCTTCTATCTAGATGGGGTTTTTGAAATTGCTCTCATGACGAGAGTCTCACAACCATGGACCAATCTAAGAATGAAGGATTTATCATGATAAGTGAAACCCAATGCAAGATTATACTAAGAAAATGAAATATGAGAGATTAAGCTAAGACATGATTTCAATGCAATTTATTCTAGAAATTGAAACTATCTTATTTGCAAAATGAAATTAATCTATATGAGCTTATCAAGAAAATGAGACAAGAATTCAGTATTCTAACAATTCAATTTTTCTCTAATAATTTAGGGGGTTTGAATGAAGAATGAGAGTTCTTTTATAGACTCTGAGAGGATCAGAATAGAAACTTTCCTATTTTTGAAATAAAACAAATAGAAAAGCTAGTTAAAAATAGAAAGCTTTATTAAAAAGAATTCAATAAATTGTTTTCTTCCTGCTTTAATTATTTTCTTTCTTTGATTTAATATTGTTTTATTTGAATTTAATTGTTTTATTTCTCTTTAAAGCATAATAAATTCAAAGTTTCCATTTCTGAATAGAAATAAGATTTTTGAGAGAATATCGAATTAATTAAATAAATATGACCTCATAATTGCTTTTTCTCAATTATCTGAACAATTAAATTCAATTACTGAAAATGAGGATATTTATTTAATAATTAAATATTATTTAATTCCTTATCATGTGTCTCAGCTACAGAGGGTGAATTTAATTTAATTAAAGTGCTAGGACTTTATTAATTAAATTAATTCGATCATAGGGTTTGTTTAGCCAAATAGATATTTAAGAATTAAATATGAAGTATGATTAATACAAATTTAGGATTTTCTGCATTTGACACTCAGGCCGAGTAGAGTCAGTGAAAACTCAGAGTTGCCTAGTATAATAGGACTTTGATGATTTAGAACAATGACAAATGCAACAAAATTGGTTAAGGTTGCAAGATGCCAATTTTGGGGTGTTACACATGGTACAGATCAAATATAAAGAGTATCAGTATATCAGTGAGCATAACGAGTATCAATATATCAGTGAGCATAAAGAGTATCAATGAATCAGTGAGCATAAAGAGTATCAGTGCACCAAAATGAATCAAATATACATGTATGAATGTTATCTACAAAAATAGATCTCAGAAGGATCTAGATATACAAAAGAGGGGATCTCAGCGGGATCGAGATATACAAATATGATCTCAAAATATACATGTCATACAAAATGATACAAATCAACTCTGTCCCGTCCCCTCTCCCTTGTTAGGAGGAGGAGGAGGTGGTGCAAAAGGAGCTACTAGAGGTGGCATGGCCCCCTCTGAATACTGAGCCACTTGAGAGAATGAAGGTGCTCTCTGCCCCTCTAGAACTACTGCATGATACAGGGTGTAATAATATGTAGCCCTCTGTCCTTGATGGACTGTTGTTCAGGCCTGTGCATCTCTCTTAGCTCTCAGCTGCTCAAGCTGTAGATCCCTGTCCACCAGTAGAGCATCAGCAGTAGTGACTCTGGCCTCCAAATCTGTGATCCTGGCTTGGAGCTTCTCTCTCTCCTACTTGCATCTAGATAGAGGATCTCCATCTCTTCCTGCATCCTACTCCTGGGATCCCTGTCACCTCTGTCACTCATGCTCACCTGTAAGAAATGGGCTAGTATCTCTCCGAGGGGCCACAAATCTAAATCTCTAACATCTTCCCTTCTCACTGCCACTAGCACCACCTATATCCATAGCCTCTCCACCACCACCTTTGTCATCACCATCATGGCCATCATCCAGAGGAGGACGTCTGCCATCTCTACCACTGTCCCTGCCACCATCATGGCCTCCATGTCTACCAAGATCCCTGTCTCTACCTCCTCTGCCCCTGACTGGTCAATCATCAGGATTGTAGTCTAGTGGCTCCTCTATACGAGGAATGATCTCCTCCGAAATAGTGAATCGAGGAAATGGATACTGGAGCCTCTTAGCAGCATAACCATCAGATACACCTACATCCTCTACATCTAGCCAAAGATCCCAATCTACCACAACCATGTCTCAGACCTCCTGGTGAATAGTCTCATAAGTCAACTATGCACCCCATAGAGGTGTCTCATATATGGTGCGGGCATATACTACAATGTCCCCCGTCCTGCCCTTCCGCCAACCATATTGCCTCAATACTCTGGTGATCAAAAAATGCTCTATAACATATCTAGTCCAGCCAATAAGATATCTGCTCTAACAAAAAAATGGCACCTGTCGGGCATCTGAGGTCAACACCTCACAATCTAGATATGGTCACCATACGACCTCTGTCATGTCATCAAATAATCAACACCAATACTCAATCTTTCCTAGATGGGGCTTCTACAAAAGGCCTACATACATATATATATAGGGCTACTCAGGCACCCTCTGCCTATCCACAATCGTTCATGTAACAGGGCTGTGCTCCCAAGCCCAAATCTGAAGAATAAGTACACCCACATTCATACTGTGGGTATAATGGTAAACAATCTCATGTAGCTCTCAATACATGTGAGCTAAGATACAGCTCCCCCAAGAAAATCACTGATAGTGGGTCACCATTTGCTTGATCATATCTACCTAGCCGACCATAAAACTATGTTGGCCCCTATCTGGCATAAGGATGCCACCTACCAGACCTACTAGATAAACAAATAATTGACCATAATGATCAACCATGTAGTCCCATGATAGATATCTCCAGTCTATGGTGTCGTCCTGGAAATATCTTCATGCAGCACCAAACACCATAGCCACTGTTGACATAAATCATACCTCATGACCGACCATCGGTACACACAGTATCCTCCAGACATCCTCAGGTGTCACTGTGATCTCTCTAGTAGAAATGGAAGGTGTTGTGCTCTGAGTGCCATCTCTCAGAAAGAGAAGTCAACAACCCACGGTTTACCCTGATCTCGGGTAAACCCATCAATGATCCCAATCCACATCAGATCACAGTCATCTGCTCATCATCTGACAAACATCCCAACAATGCAAGAACACATGTAGGGTAAGTATCGCGAAATGGGACTACCTCAAACTGGGCCTGTTTTGGACAAAAATGGCTATACATCAGTATCCTATCTACATTATAGGGGTAGATTCCTAATCAACTAAGTCATTTCAAGTTCATAGGATGCAAACAGATCAAACACATTATAATTCTAATTTTTCTACCAGATGCGATCCTAGAAATATAGGATGCAATTGCGTTTACCAGATGCGATCCCTAAAATACAGGATGTGATCCTAAATGCGAAGTGCGATCCTAAGCACCCCAGATGCGACCCACTGATGGATTTCCTATTTAAATAAGACAAACAAAGTAACTGGATGCGATCTGAGAAATACCAGATGTGATGCAGGAATCTAGAAAAACTGGATGCAATCCGAGAAAAATTGGATGCGACGCAGGATTCGCAGGATGCAATCTGGAATCTCGGATGTGATCCTAAATTGAAAGGGCTCTAGAAGCCACAAAAATGTATAAATTTGAAAATTGCAAAATTCATAGGGTATTTTATCGAGCACTTACCAGCGGTGGGTTGTTGGCTAGACGCTGATGTCGAAGGCTCATCTCAAAACGGTGCTTCCTCACAAGGACTACCATCTTCTCTGCAGAGCTCTCTAAATTTCTATGGAGGAAAGTGAAAATGAGTAGTGAAATGGTAATTTTGGAGGCTTATATGGGTCTTTTGAGACATTTAGGAGTTCTAAAACTCCTCCTGGACAATTACAAATTCATTTCTGTTATCTTTTTGATCAATCGGGAACCAAATCGAAGGTGCCTATAATGTTTTTAGCAACACGGTGCCATTTTTGTGACAGTTTTGAAAATTATGACTTTACTTCATTTGTTCCAAACATTGGTCAATACTACACATTTTATCATACATCTTGGTCTGACATCATTTTTTCACATCATTAACTTGGTATTCGTGTGTTTCTTTTTAAAACACGCCTTCTTTTCCCACTTCTCCATTCTTTCTTATCCTAACCGCTTACTGCAAGTGATACGTTCTTTCAAAACTAAGGGATTTATTCTTTTTCCTATGATTTTGTTCCCGAGGGGGAATGATCACACTATCATCAATTAAATTTTTTCTCAAAATAGCATCAAAATGACTTCGTTATCAAACAAACTAGGGGCATAACAATTTCCTTGACTAAGTCGGAGCTGTTAGATAGAAAGCTTTGGTTCTCATAAGCTGGATATCTTGTGTTTCCTCATTTTAAAACATTCTTATTAAAGCTCCTGGTAGCTTCGTATTGGCTTTCTGGATGACAACCAAGTTCAGAATTAGTATTATCAATTTTTGGACGACAACCAAGTTCAGAATTGGTATCTTTAAAATATTTTATCTTTCTTTGGATGACAACCAAGTTCAAAATCAATACTATCAGTTTTGTTCGATCAAGTGTGAGACTGATCTCATGATCATTTCATTCGACAACCAAGAACGAAATTCTGAATCTTTCTAAAGTCAAAATCAAAAACTTTCTTTGAATCAATGTGCTGCTCGCACATCAATTCAAAGAGGGGAAAATGTAACCACCTGAATTTAGTCTGTTCCAACTATGGACCCTATTTTCCCTAAGTGTGATCATACCCTCAATTATGTCCAAACGACCCTGTTACTGCTTGGCATAATTCTTCAAATCAATTTAATGTCCTAGGTAATTTTTATCACTAAATTATATTAACTATTATAGCCATATGATTCAAATCAATTCAAACCATTTAAATCAGATCAAATTCAAACATGGCTATAATATTTAATTATAAAGGAATTAAATAAATCCCTAAATCAATTACCCACTTGCAAAATAACCCATTCCCCTAGCCTGTTTAATTTAATTAAAATGGCTATAGTCCCCT
>MU224972.1:1793013-1829778 GCA_018584345.1 Thuja plicata | reverse complement strand
GATCTAAAATTTTTGAGATCAGATAGAGGAGGTGAGTTTATATTAGATGAATTCACTAACTTTTGTAATGAGCATGGTATAAAAAGATAGGTTTCTGCACCAAGAACACCACAACAAAATGGGATTGTTGAAAGAAGGAACAGATCAATAGTTGACTGTGCTAGAACACTGATGATAGAAAAAGGAATCACCCAAATATTTTGGAGAGAAGCTATCAGCACTGCTGTTTACACACTAAACATAGTACAACTAAAGAAAGACACCAAGAAGACACCTTATGAGCTATGGTATGGATACACACCCAATGTGAGTTATTTCAAAAAATTTGGCAATCAATGTTATATCTTAAAAGATGATAGAAATGGAAAACTTGACTCCAAGAGTGATGAAGGAATTTTTCTAGGGTATTCTACCAAGAGAAAGGCTTACAAATGTCTAAACAAAGCCTCTAATAAAATTATTGAAAGTGCAAATGTAAAGATAAATGAATTTGCAGAGAAGAATGAACAAGAAAGCACTAAAGAGCCAGAGGACTACAATAAGTTCACTTACAATGAGGAACCTGACACTCTACCCTACCAACAATGTAGAGCACTTGAGCTACAAATCACTGCTCCAGAACATCAAGCTGCAAATACCGATAGTCAGGATAATGATCAAGAAAATGTGCAAGGTGATGAAGAACAGAATGAAGATCAAAATAATGATCAAGCTAATAGACAAAGGACTATACCTGTACTTGCAATATATGTAAGGAAGAACTATCTAGAGGTCCAGATCATAGGAGATAAGAAAGTTGGTACAAGAACAAGAAGTAAGTCTTTAAACTCAAGTTGCTTAATTTGTGAGTTTGAGCCAAAATCTATCAATGTTGCACTAGATAATGAGGAATGGATAAGTGCTATGAATGATGAGATTGAGTAGATTAAGAAGAACAAAACATGGTCACTTGTGCCAAGACCAGATGACAAGAATTTCATCAGTACAAAATGGATATTCAGGAATAAGTTGAATGATAATGGAGAAGTCACAAGGAACAAAGCAAGACTAGTATGCAAAGGGTATGCACAAGATGAAGGTATAGACTATGGAGAGACCTTTGAACCTGTTTCTAGGCTAGAAGGAGTGACAATACTACTTGCTTATGCTGTATACAAAGGATTCAAAGTATATCAAATAGATGTCAAGTCAGCATTCCTAAATGGAATACTTGAAGAAGAGGTATACATTGAGCAACCAGAAGGGTTTGTAGATCTAGACAAGAGAAACATGGTATGTAGACTTCACAAAGCCTTGTATGGATTAAAACAAGCTCCAAGAGCCTAGTATGAACAACTTCATTCCTATCTAATAATTATTGGATTCATAAGGACTAGTGAAAACATCAATCTTTATTTAAAAGAAGATACTGATGCTAGCACTTTGATTACTAAAATATTTGTTGATGACATCATATTTGGAGGCAATGATATGCTATGCAAATCAATTTTTGATGAGATGAACAAAGAATTTGAGATGTCTATGTTTGGAGAGATTAAGTTCTTTCTTGGTATATAGATCATTCAACAAAGTGAAGGTATTTTCATTACACAGTCCAAGTACAACAAAGAGGTCCTAAAGATATTCAAGATGGAAGAATCCAAACCAGTTGGAACACCGATGGCTACATGAAGTAAGTTGAAAAAGGAGGAAAAGACAACAAAGGTAAATCAGACTTTGTACAGATCAATGATTGGAAAACTCATGTATGTTGTACACACTAGACCAGATATTGCACATGCAGTAGGAATTGTTGCTATATTTTCTGCTAACCCTAGGGAATCACATATGATTGTTGTGAAAATAATCCTAAGATATCTGAAGAATACTGAGGAATTTGGCTTATGGTATAGAAGAGAAGGAAAATTTGAACTAAAGGTGTTTACCGATGCTGATTGGGCTGGAAATCTTGATGACCGAAAGAGCACAACTGGAGGAGCATTATTTATGGGTGACAGACTTGTCACATAGATCACTAAGAAGCAAGTATGCATCTCTCAGTCTACTGCAGAAGCAGAGTATGTTGTTTTTGTTGCAAATTGCTCAAATATTGCATGGATCAAATAGCTATTGGAAGGCATGCATATGAAGATCTTAGAACCAATGATTATCTATTGTGATAACACCAGTACAATAAACATTTCCAAGAATCCAGTCATGCATGCAAAGACCAAACACATTGCAATCAAGTATCATTATTTGAGAGAACAAGTTCAAGAGAAAGAAGTGACACTTGAGTATGTGCAATCAAAGGAACAGTTGGCCGATATCTTCACCAAGCCACTGCCCAAAGATACATTTGAGTACCTGAGAAAGAGACTAGGGGTCAAACCCTTGTCTACCAGTCAGTAAAAGATTGAAGGCTGCATCAGCCTATATATTATGAGAATATCATAAATGTTGATGCAAGCAAAGAGAAGAACTTCAAATATACATCTATATACAGACAGGTATATATCAGAACCAAGCACCAGAGCATAATGTTGTATTGCTGATGGATAAGGGAAATTCAAGGAATATATTATGGATAAGAGGAAAATGATTATTTGACATGAATGTTAGATATTTAAAACATTTGGCAACAGACATTGTTTCAATATTTTATTGGCATTGTTTTCAAAGGGAGAGAGATTATACATATTATCACATTCTTCTAAGAAAAGGAAGAAGAGAGATTATCCATTATCAGATCACTCCAACAGGGAAATATTATATCCTAAGGGAGAGAAAATTGTATGAAATATTACACAAAGAGAAAGTTGTTGAAAAGAGGACAAGACATCAAAGCAGAAATTGACACCAGAGGAGATTCAACACATCAGAAAATAGAAAGCTGCAAGAATCAAATCTAAGCTAAAATAGAGCTTACTGAAGTTCAAACATTTATCAGTTAAAACAAAGATTGGTAGTTTAATGAATCTCAACAATTGTATTTCATATTGTATTAGAAATAGTATAGTTTGATAATATAAGTTTTGTTGCCATCAATGCCAAAGGGAGAGATTGATGACATATAACTGATTGAATGTTTGATAATGCTAAAATTGATTATAATGCAAGGCATTAAATCAGTTAATGGTTTGTATTGTCATTGATGTCAACTTGATATAATCTATACGGTCATGTAAATAATGCCAAAGACTTCATAGAATCAATGGAACAAAGGTTATGCTTTCAGCAATGCATAAAATTCAAATATTCACTAAGTGACAGACAACACCGATGGAGTGCATACCATCGGTAAAGCCAAAGAAGAAAATTCATAGTGATACCCAACATACTAAAGATAGTGTTTCCTGACAAACCAAACCACAAGTTGCCCGATG
The DNA here is from genome assembly GCA_018584345.1 of Thuja plicata. NCBI lineage: Eukaryota > Viridiplantae > Streptophyta > Pinopsida > Cupressales > Cupressaceae > Thuja > Thuja plicata. The sequence continues at coordinate 1,826,413 of MU224972.1, read as the reverse complement.
AACTAAATACATTGTTGCTCGATGATTAAAATTCCAACGATGCCCAACGGACAAAGATCCCAAAGCTAACTGGAGTCACACCAACAAAACTGGCATTTGTAACTGACAACTAACTGAAGAGTTGACTGATGGAACAGAGAGTTGGGAAAATGACAAAATATCTAGCTCGCAAGAGCTAAATATAGACTTAACTAGTTGTTTTCATTATTTTATTTGACCAGAGTTAAGGGATTGATTTAAAGAAGATTTGTACAGTTGGAAAGAAGATAACTACAATATAAATTAGGAGTTATACTTTAAATTAGATTGGTTGGATTGTTTTTCATGCCAATAATCAAGAATCAAGAAACAATGAATATCATGTCTATATAAGAGACAAGATTAACTCATTTCCATATACAACAAGGGGAGTGAATAAAAAGAAGATGCTAAAGAGAAACTAATAAATGATAACTTCATGCAGTATTGATCAATCAAGTTGAAGGAAGAGCTAAGGAATTATGCAGACACCGACAAATAGTGAGCATAGCATCACAGAGCAGAAAGTGTGGATCACAAAGAATTGAATTTATATATTGATCAGAGAGGTAATGTACTTAAATAGATCTAAAAATTTGTAATTTAAGTTGCATTAGAAATAGGTCATTTTGTTTCAGATTAACCATTGAAGCATCAAGTCTCTTAACAGAGCAGGACTTAACAGTCTTCTATATATTGAGGTACATCCCAAGGAGTGCCAAAAAGGTTGATTCATGAAATTAGCACTAGATTTTCCTAAAGCCTATTGACAGTCTAAGAAAGAGGTTGATTCAAGGATGGTAGCAAACTGAGTTGCCCGATACTAAGTGACAACCTGTATGTATAAAATCCTCTAACAAGGTCACACTTAACAGTGTGTTTGTAACCTTTAACAGGGTTGGCTCTTAATAGGGCTCACTTCAGAGGAGTGAAAATTTGGGGTACTGGTCCCAGTGGTTTTTCCCTCAACAGGGTTTCCACGTTAAAATCCAAGTGTTATGTGTGTATGGTTTATTACTTTACTGTTTTACATTTCACATATGCATTTTTTGATATATCAGTATACTCTACTTATTTACTATATTTCGATAAATATTTATACTGCATATCGGTAATCAAAGAGAGTAAGGAAAAACAAGGAAAACTGACAGGCAATTAACCATTATAAGTATTTCAGGGCATGTATCTTGTAGGGACTTAATAATTTGAGGTTTATTTGATTGGTGGTTAGTGATTAAAGGATAAATTTTTGAGGCCACTAATTCACCCTCCCCCCCTCTCAGTTATTACTAACATGTATATCCTCCAAGTAGATTTCCCAATTTTGGATTGGTTTGAATGACGAATCAACTTGATGTGGTGCAATGAAACTGATTGCCATTTTATTGATTTCTCTAGATAATTGACTTGATAAGGGTCCTGATGAAGCCAATTACCTGATTGAGAGGTATTATCATATTGATGTAGAGTGATGGATCTGATATGCCCCTAGAGATCCAAGTGACTTCATTTGAAGTGATGAAATCACCTGGAGAGATCTTGGTTTGATGCGGAGCCCTGATGCCCCTAGAGATTAAACTTGTTGATGTGAATCAAATTTTGAATATAATGGTACTACCCCCTCAGGGTCAAAATAAAAATGAGGTGAGGAACAAGAATCTTGATAGAATGAAAAGCATTGAGGGAATGAGGTGCGAGCCTCATTTGAGGTCAGCTTGACCAATGTTGACCAAGAGTTGACCAAGGTTGAATTTTTAGAGTGAAGTGGGAAGTGCTTGATAGAATCAAATAGGATTAATCTCAAAGTGAAATCCTATGAGGAAAGTGTTATCAATCAACTACATTTGAGAAAATAGGTTAATCTACATTTTTGACTATCAAAATGTGACCAGATTTTGATTTTGGTGTCAAAAATCGATTTAGAGCCGTCAAATTAGACAAGAGTGCAATTTAAAAATCCATCAAAGCATTTTCAAAAATTAGGTCAAAACCTACATAAGGTCTGGAGGGGTCACTTTCAAATCATTTTCACCATCCAAGTTTAAAATTTGAGAAGCCTTCTCTGAGAGAAAATGGTGGTTCCAGTGTCAGAGCATTGATTCGAGCACATGTGGAGGCACAGACAATTGCTAAACTACCCGCCTCTAGTAAGTAACTAAAAAAATTGACCTTTACATCCAATTTTTTTTATGTTTTTTGTGAATTCTTCCATGTTTCCAACATTATTATTCATAGGGTCTTGTTCATTATACGAGCTGGTGAGAGGGCTCATACAAAAAACTAGAAAAAAATATTTCATTGTATCAGCCCATAGGATTTTTCATCTAGGACTCACCCATTAATCGTATGAGAACCTTCAACCAAACCCCTTGTGTCACATGGCTTTGTTATTTTTTTATATGAGACTATTTTTTGTAGGAGCCCTAATCCTAACTCGTACGAGTCTTGATGTCAGTGAAGGTAAAACTATTTTTTGTCCTATGGGTAATAGTGGCAATTTTTTGAACAATTCCTTTGTTGATTGCATGTTTTTCTGATTTCTTAGCATTGTTGTTAGCTTTTCTGAGCACTATGTGGTGAATGTATCTTTCTTTTAACTCTATCACTGATGCAGTTTCACTAATTATCTTCTTGCAGGCACAGTTTCCAGATATTTAGTTTCTCTCTACATATCCTCCCACCATGCGGTTGATGAGGAACTTATCAGATGATCAGAGGGGTCACCTAAGGGACTATGGTTTTAGATGGTTGACCTAGATTCCTAACATGTGGGTGAACCATGGTTTGTTGACAGCATTGGTGGAGTGATTCAATAGTGAGCATAATACTTTCCACCTATCGACCGGGGAGATGACCATCACTCCCAAGGATGTATAAAGGATTCTACATATTCCATTTGTAGGATAGCAGATAGAGTATGATACAGTATTGTGACTCGGAATAGGGGCTCTGATCCAAGTTTTTCATGATCATACTATCTTAGATATAGCCATATTTTGGGATAACATGGTGATTTAGTAGGGTGCTCGGTATCCACTTGTGTGTGTCATGGCCTGTTTCATAAGTTGTTTTATTATGGAAGACAAGAGTCAGCAAGGGTTCCTAGAAAGTTGGGGTTAGGTATTGGAGAGATTGATGATCATACTAGAGTAGTTGGTTTGGGTTGGTTCTATTGGTGTTGAGATCCTTTTTGTAGAGGTCATAGATGAGGAGATGACGGATGCATAGTAGGATCCTATTTTTTATGATGCGGCTCGATAGGTCCGTCAATGGAGAGATGCTTAGGAAGGCGAGGAGGAGAGTGTACCCGGGGAGAAGATCACATGGGATGTGATCTAGACACTGAGGGGATAGATTTGAGGCTTACAGACATAGCTAGAAATATCTTAGGCATATATTCTAGAGAAATATCAGGCCATTGCTGAGAATGATGAGAGGATCAATGGGTTCATAGATGATCATGCCACTCTTCAGAGAGATATTACTCAGTATACTAGTAGGGCATCCTACTATGTGGCAGCTTATAGCATTATAGTTCTTGTGGCACAACAGGTGCCACCATTCTCTCAGTACCTGGAGAGATCAAAGGGTGAAGGCCCTCCACCTAGAGTAAATGATCCTCTTCCTCCCCCTCATGACGGTGGTGAGGGAGGGAGAAAGTATTGATTATCCCTTCTTCTTTCTTATCCCATTATTCTTTTGAGATCCTTTTGATTTTAAATGATTCATCTACATCAAGGATTCCCATTTTTGCTCGAGATTGTTGGAGCACATTTTTGTATACACTGAGACTCTTGATATATATATATATGATCATCTTTGTGCTCCATTTATTGTTCCTATATTATTTGTTAGAATAACTAAGAGGGGGGTGAATCAGTTAGAATCAGTTTCCTCACAATTATCCTACAGTCCCAAATTCCTGTAGATGTATATCAAAACAAATTCAAACATATAATTAAGCTTAGTGAAAATGTATTCTGTATCTCAAACTTTCATCAGTAGTGTTTCCCGATTGTCAGTAAATTAATATTGTGATTACCGATCAATGTCAATAAAATGAAGTGTAAAGTAAAATAACAATCCACAATCATTCATGCACATCGACACATATGTTTTTAATGTGGAAACCCTGCAAAGGGAAAAACCACCTAGGACCAATAACCCAAAATATTTTCACTTTTTTGAACTGATCTCGGTGAAGAGCCAACCCTGTTAAAGGTTACAATGCACACTGTTAAATGTGACCTAGTTAGAGGATTTAAAACTAACAATTCCTTCCTGACCATGCATTCACTCTAGGGTCAATAAGAAAACACTCAACATTATCTGAATGTCATCATAAAGACTTTCACTATCCTACTCAGTTAAGATATTTATCTATAGCAATGGTTAAATTGATACAGTAATGATCTGATTCAAATACAACTCTATTTTTCATATTTTCATATCTATGCTAAGTACATAATACCTTTGATCAATTTGTTCACTTCAGTTCATCTGATTCACCATACTGTATTCTTCTCGATAATGCTCTTTCCTCTATTTTCTCGGTGATGTCTGTAGAAAATGCTTGGTTCTATCTTTAACCAGTTTGATCAGTCATGCATAAACTTTGCATGTGCGCTTCAACATCTATGCTCGCATGTATATTCATAATGAATCTCTTGTCTCTTATATAGGCATCATGTCTCATTTAATTTTCATCCTTCAGATTTAGCCGCTTAATCTCCATCATTAATTTTACAGTTTAAACCTTCCTTGACAGTTGTGTTAAAAACACGTTTCAATCTTTGTCGTTCGATCGTCTTTGAATTTTCATAGTCATTTGATCAAAATAACAAACTTTATCTTTTACCTCAAAATCATCAATTGTCAGCTGAGAATTCTAGTCGGCCTTAGTTTGAATTAATTTCTTGGTCAATACCTTGTTTTTTGGTGATCCCTAACTCAGTTATCACTATGCTCGATATACATTGTGTTCTAGTTTGGGTTCACTGTCTCTCGACGTATACAGAACTCATCATTTTTTGACCAGATAAACTTTGTTTGTTCCACATCTTCAATACATAACAAATATTTTCCACCATAATGATACTTAAATAAGTTGACATCAATGATAATACATTAATTGATATTGTTTATCATCACACTTGCAACTCAGTTGAATATCAACAAATGACTTCAAACATACAATTAGTTGTATTTCATCAATGTCTCAGTTTGGCATTGATGGCCACACAATATAAAATATAAAATATAAAAATATGCCATACAAAAAATAGCAAACTTATGTTCTACAACGGCAACAATTTTGTAGCTCTTCTTAGCTTGAATATATAAATTGTTTCAGTATTGAAAACTCACCATGAAGACTCTCCCTACAGTTTTGACTTTTTTGTTCTTGAATCTCTATGTAGATTAGATATATCTCTCCCTTTCTCTTTTCTCCCTTCATTGATCATTTCTCCTTTTATATTTCATGAATTTCTCTTCATTTAACAACAATTCCAAAAAGAAATATATAGCTCTCCGTAGCCAAATAAAATATCTCTGATGTTCGGTGTAGTAGGTACCTTTCAATTTATTGATATGTCTGTGTCAGTCCAGTTTAGCTTTTTGTATCATGTCTGATATTATGATTTCATGTAGGTTGATGCAACCTCCTAATCATCTTAGTTATCAATAGACAAGGGATGAACCCCTAGTCTACCTCTCAAGTACTCAAATATGTCCTTCGGTAAGGGTTTAGTGAATATGTCTGCAAGTTGTTCTTTTGATTGTACATATTCCAATATTACTTATTTATCTTGTGCTTGTTCCCTCAAGTAGTGATATTTGATAGATATGTGATTTTTCTTTTCTTGCATCACAAGATTCTTTGAAATATTTATAGCACTTGTATTATTACAGTAAATTATCACTGGGTCAGTGATCTCTTCATTCGTTCCTTTCAATAGTTGTTTTATCCATGCTATGTTTGAACAATTTGCAGCAGCAACAACATACTCTGCTTCTATAGTTGACTGAGATATGAATCCTTTCTTCTTTCTTATCCAAGTAACTAATCTTTCTCCAATAAATAATACTCCACTAGTAGTGCTCTTTCAATCATCAATGTTCCCAGCCCAATCAGTGTCAGTATAAACTTTCAGTTCAAACTTTCCTTCTCTTTTGTACCAAAGTCCATAATCCTCAGTATTCTTCAAATATCTAAAAATTATTTTTACAGCAGTCATATGTGATTCTCTAGGTTTAGTAGAAAATCTTGCAACTATTCCAACTATGTGTTCTATGTTAGGTCTTATGTGTATAACATACATCAATTTACCAATCATAGATCTATACAAAGTCTGATTTACCTCAGGTGTCTTTTCTTCTTTTGTCAATTTGCATCCTGTCACCATAGGTGTTCCGACTGGTTTTGATTCTTCCATTTTGAATGTCTTTAGTACTTCCTTGATGTATTTTGCTTGAGTGATGTAGATACCTGCAATCTGTTATAAAATTTGCAATACAAGAAAAAATTTGATCTCACCAAACATTGACATTTCAAATTCTTTCTTCATTTCATTAGCAAATGAAGTGCATAGGTTATCATTACCTCCAAATATAATATCATCAACAAATATTTCAGCAATAAGGGTCTTATCATAATTTCATCCTTTTAAATACCAATTTTTGTTGTCACTTTTTCTAATAAATCCAATACTTATAAGATACGAATGTAATATTTCATACCATGCTCTCAGTACTTGTTTCAATCCATATAAAGCTTTGTGTAACTTACATACCATGTTTTTCTAATCAGGATCAACAAATCATTCAGGTTGTTCAAAGTATACCTCTTCTTCTAGTATTCAATTTAAAAATGCAGAATTAACATCCATCTGATATACTTTGAATCCTTTATATGCAGCATATGCAAGTAATATTCTTACTCCTTCAAGTCTAGTAACAGGTGCAAAAATTTCTCCATAATCAATTCCTTCTTCTGCATACCCTTTGCAAACTAATCTAGCTTTATTTCTGGTTACATCCCCATTCTCATTCAATTTTTTTCTAAATATCCATTTGGTGCCAATGACATTTTTATCACTCGGTCTCGGTACTAATGTCCATGTCTTCTTTTTTTATATGCTCAATTTCCCCATTCATAGCATTAATCCCTTCTTCATTTTCTAATGCATCTCTAACATTCTTAGGCTAAAATTCACAAATTAAACAAGTGTTATCTTGTAACTTACTTCTTGTCATCGTGCCTTCTCTTTTATCTCCAATAATCTGATTCTATGGATGATGTATTCTCACATGTCTAGCAAGTTTAGGTTCACTTTTTTATTCTTCATTTTCTTCCCCTGTAAGTTCATTGTGTTCTTGTTCATGATCTTCAGTTTTGATATTTTTCTGATGCTCGGTCTGTGCTACCTATTTCCCAGTGACATTACCCTGTTGCACAGTAATATTAGGCATCTGTGTCAGTATAGTATCAGGTTCTTCCGTGTAGGAAAATCTATTTTAATCTTCCGGTTCTTTCATCTTGTCCTCATCATTTTGCTCAACAAATTCATCAACTTTTACATTTGCACTTTCAATAACTTTTTTAGATGTTTTGTTCAAACATTTGTAAGCTTTACTCTTAGTATAATATCCAAGAAATATTCCTTCATCACTTTTAAAATTAAATTTACCATTTTGATCATCTTTCAGAATATAGCAATGACTACCAAATATTCTAAAATAGCTCACATTAGGTGTGTAACCATGCCATAGCTCATAAGGTATTTTGTTTGAATCTTTCTTTAGTTGTACTCAGTTCAGTGTGTAAACAACTATGCTTACTGCTTCTCTCCAGTATGTTTATGCAACATTCTTTTCAATCATTAGTGTTCTGGCACAATCAACAATTGATCTATTTCTTCTTTCAGAAATTATGTTCTGTTGTGGTGTCCTTGGTGCAAAAACCTATCTTTTGATTCCATACTCATTACAAAAGTTAGTGAACTCGTCAGAAATAAATTCACCTCCTTTGTCAGATCTCAAAAACTTTAGATCTCTTCTAGTTTCTTTTTCCACTTTAGCTTTATACCATTCAAACATCTTAAATGCTTCAGATTTTTCTTTTTGGAACATGACAGTCATCATTCTAGAGTAGTCATCAACAAATAAATTAAGTATTTGTCCCCATAATAGCTCTGTGTCCTCATTGGTCCACATAGGTTTGTATGAACTAACTCCAAAATATCATTAGATGAAAATTTATTGCTCTTGAAACTAGATTTTGACATCTTTCCCATTTGACAATTTTTGCACATTACATGGTCTGGTTTAGATAAGCTCGGCAAGCCTCTAACTTTTCTTTTTCTACTAATCTTAACCATGTTTTCAAAATTTACATGACAAGGTCTTTTATGCCATAACCATATATATTCATTATTTTCCAATAAGCAAGTAGTTTCAGCAATGTCAAGGTAGAATAGGTTACCTTTATATTGTTCACCAGTGTCAATCAATTTTCATGTTCCATCATAAATGCTAGATTTTCTATTTTCAAATGCAACTTGGTGACCCATTTTATTCAACTATGAAACACTCAACAAATTATAATTTAGTCCTTTGACCTAATATGTATTTTCATATTTGATTTGATTGTTCAGCATAATAGTACCTTTTCCTTTCAATTCACAAGGTGTATCGTTTCCCATTCTTATGGATCCACCACCATAATGTTCAAGAAATTCAAATTTTCCTTTATCTCCAGTCATGTGATGTGTACAGCCGCTATCAATAACCCAAATATCATGTTTACTAACTTTAGAAATAAGTGTTGTTTCTACATACCTTTCATCTTCATCTGAATCATCCTTCAAAGATATAAACACTATCTCAATATCTTCATCACTGTCATATCCACTGTCATTATCTTTATCTTCAGCAATGTAATAAGCTTTCTTACCTTTATCCTTGTAATCTCAATTATCTCTTCTGCCATACTATCGGTTACTTTTGTAGTCTCATTCATCCTTTCTGTCATTAGATCTATCATTTCTTTCATCATTATTTATGTTAGGGCATCTTGTAGCAAAATGGCCAATCTCTTTATAGTTAAAACAAATCAAAGTAGTTTACCTTTATATCTTCCTTTACCTTTGTGCAATATTCTAACCATTAAGGCTTCAAGCTCATCAAGTTCCTTCTCTTCACAATCACTGTCACTGTTATTTCTCATTATATGTTTGATACTAGATTTAACAAATTTTCAAAGTAGACATAAATGTGGATTCCATAGATGGTGCAATATTGTTATCAAAGTTATTCAGCTCAAAAGAAATCAATATTCCAACAAGACTATCAACAGTAATGTTATTTCCAAGTGCTGCTCTCATTTCATGTATTGCAGAGACTCTTATAGAATAAATAGGCAATAGAGCTCTAAGAATCTTACTCACAATAGTGTCTTCATCAATGGTTCCACTAGATCCTTGAATCACAAATTCCTTAAGTTGGGTATTGTACTGTGTTATGTTCTCTCCTTTCTTCATTCTCATATCATCAAACTTTCCTCAAAGACTTTTAGCTTCAGCTCTCATTACATCTGCATCTCCTCCATAAGATACTGAAAGATGAGCCCACATCTTCTTAGTAGTTGTACATGTCTTTATATCCTCAAATTCTACATCAGTAAGTGAAGAAGCAATCTCCACCATTATAAGGTTATGTTCATGTTTTTCTTTCATCTTATTAACGGTCAAAGGTCCAGAAGGTAAGATGAATTCATTGTCTAGATAATATGCAATGTTGTCTCCAATTCCTGATAGCTATAGTCTTATTCTGCTTTTCCATGTAGAAAATTTATCCTTGTTCAGCTTTGGTGCGTCTCTCTTATACATCTTGTGATCTTTATCTTAAGTCCTTCAAAAATTTATTCTAAGCATTGTATGCTTTGATATCAATTGTTAGAATAACTAAGAGGGGGCTGATTCAGTTAGAATTAGTTTCCTCACAATTATCATACAGTCCCAAATTCCTCCAGATGTATATCAAAAAAAATTCAAACATATAATTCAACTCGGTGAAAATGTATTTTGTATCTCAAACTTTCATCAATAGTGTTTACCGAATGTTAGTAAATTAATACTGTGATTATCGATCAATGTCAATAAAATAAAGTGTAAAGTAAAATAACAATCCACAATAATTCATGCACATTGACAGCTATATTTTTAATGTGGAAACCCTTCTAAGGGAAAAATCACCTAGGACTGGTAACCCAAAATATTTTCACTCTTCTGAAGTGAGCTCAGTAAAGATCCAACCATGTTAAAGGTTATAATCCACATTGTTAAATGTGACATGGTTAGAGGATTTAAAACTAACAGTTCTCTCTTGACCATGCATTCACTATGGGGTCAACAAGAAAACACTCAATATTCTCTGAATGTCATAAAGACTTTCATTGTCCTACTCGATTAAGAGAATTGTCTGTAGCAATGGTTAAATTGATACATTAATGATCTGATTCAAATACAACTTTGTTTTGCAGATATTTAGATATATGCTAAGTACATAATACCTCTGATCAATTTTTTCACTTCATTTCATCTGATTCACCATACTTTTTTCTTCTCGGTAATTCTCTTTCCTCCATTTGCTCGGTGATGTCTACAGAAAATTCTCAGTTTTGTCTTTAACCATTTTGACCAGTCATGCATAAACTTTGCATGCGCACTTCAACATATGTTCTCGCATGTATATTCATAATGAATCTCTTGTCTCTTATATAGACATCATGTCTCATTTAATTTTCATCCTTCAAATTTTTCTTCTTTATCTCCATCATTGATTTTACCGTTTAAACCTTCCTCGACAGTTGTGTTAAAAATATATTTCAATCTTTGTCGTCTGATCTTCTTTGAATTTTCATAGTCATTTGATCAAAATTAAAAAAATTATCTTTTACCTCAAAATCATCAATTATCATCTCATCATTCTAGTCAGCATCAGTTTGAATTAATAGCTCGGTCAATACCTTTTTATGTTGGCAATCCCTACCTCGGTTATCATTGTGTTGGTATACACTATGTTTTACTCGATGTTCACTATCTCTCAATGTATACAAAACTCATCATTTTTTGACCACATAAACTTTATTTGTTCCACATCTTCAATACATAACAAATGTTTTCCACCATAATAATACTCAAATAAGTTGACATCAATGACAATACATTAACTGATAATATTTATCATCACACCTGCAACTCGATTGAATATCAACAAATGACTTCAAGCATACAATCAGTTGTAATTCATCATTGTTACTTTGTCATTTTTGGTGTTTGAGTATATTAGCATCTTATATCATTACTTTGATTAGTTTTGTGTGTGTATCTTGGAAAAACATGAATCTGAGTATGATCTTAGTTCCATATGTGATGTTCTTGTACCCTGATATTTTGTTCACTATGATGAGTGATGTCTTGTTCTATTGATACTGGTTGTTTGTTTGCAGATAGATAACCTTAAGGAGATAAAATGTAGTTGACTGATTCAGCATAGGATTCAATGATTAGTTGAATAGATCACTTCTTTCTCTTCTTTATGTGTTTTTTTATAATGCTAATATGCAAGCCTAGGAATGATGTGCAGCCTACAACACGAGTCAAGTCACTGATTCTAGTAGTCCTTATTTTCATCATCGAGCAATTGGGACATCAGAGTCAATACAATCCTTACTGGGGCCACTACAACCATAAGAATATGAATATGACCTTCATCTAATAAAATATGGGAAACAATGTAAGCATCGAGGCACAATAGCCAAGATGACCTGAACATAGTCTCCAGTTAATATCACAAGGATACACTAGTATCGAGGCATTCACAGCCAAGATAACCGTGAGTGCGTTCTTATGTAATTAGGAAGATTTAACAGTCAAGAAGATAGTTCCAACCTCACCTTTGCATGTGAGTAAACAAGATTGAGGGATGTAAAGATTTTCCACCTTAATTTGCAAGCCCTTATCACATACACCATGTTTACTTGACGTTACTGGATCAGTAGAACCACACCAAAAAGCAGAAATCAAAGAAAATAGTATGAAATTCATTGATAACAAACAACATTCAAGAAAATGATCATCATTCTTTCAAAAATGTTTTATGGTTGCGTGTTTGTCTGTGTAAGTTGTTGAAAAACACCATTGTGCTTGTGGGTGTTAGTGTTGAAAAATAATTTTGTGTGCTTGAGTGTTAATAAGCTAATATTTTAAGTGCTTTATCTGACATGTGTTGAAAAACACAAATGTGTCCAAATATGTAGTGTTAAGAAACAATGTTTGATTAAGGTGTTGAAAAATGTTAGCGATGTCAATGGAAAACTATCTGGTGGCTAGAATAACAAGGTAGCTAATGTTGATTGGTAGGATGAATGACAAGGTGTTGACTTGATAACCAGAAGATGACCCTCAAAACCCATAAGACTAAGAGGTCGATCGGTTCCAGGCTAGGGTGACAAATTCACTGTTTGCACAAGGTCATGAAAGGTTCGTTAAGTGTAATCAAAGAAAGCTAAGACTTCTACAGGTGAGATAGTCAAGCTATGCATTGATAGATGGAGTGCAGGTTACAAGTGATGCATGTTTTCCAAATTTTCACCACTTGGTAGAATTTCTATTTTTGCTACCAAGGTGCCTGTTTACAAGGTTTTCACCAAGGCACTTTTTTTCTTTTTCAATTTTTTTTATTTTTTAATTTTTTACTTTTTTTGGTTGATCTATCAAGGCACCTATTTGCTAGGTTTTCACTAGGATGATCAATTTTTTCAGGAATTTTTCCAAATTTTTTTGGCTTTTCTTCTTTTTTCTATTTTTGGTATTTTTTCAGGATCATTTTCTCTATACATGTACTGCTCAAAATGCCTAGCTGTAGAGATTTTTCAGGTGGATTGTGTTGATGGGATCAAGAAATGTCTCTCCTTTTATAGTTGATAGTTGATAGGCTCTAGAGCCAGATGTTGAAATGATCATGAAGGGACCCAAACAATTGTGTTGAAATTTTCCCTTCTATTTGTGATGTTGTTGATTCTTTGGATTTCTCTAAGTACAAGATCTCCAACCTAAAATTCTTTGTGTCGTACTTTATTGGTGTAACCTCTAGACATCCTTTTCTAATAGACCCTCAGATGGTCGAATGCTTCTTTCTTCATTCATCAAGTAGTTCTAATTCTTGGACTTTGGAAATCTGGTAATCTTCATCAATGATGAGCCCTTGTAATGAAATACTAAGTGATGGGATCTCTACCAAAAATAGGTAATACAACTTCTGCACCATATATCAAGAAAAATGGCATTTCCCCTATAGGTGTTCTGAAGCTGGTTTGATAAGCCCACAGAGCTGGATTTAGCTAGAGATGTCAGTCTTAACTGACTTACTCATTGTTATGTGCAAAATTTTCAATATGTTCTTATTGGAGGCCTTAGCCTGTCCATTCCCTTAAGGGTGGTAGATAGAGGACTAGTGCTCGGTGATTTTGAATTTCTCACATAATTCATCCCTATCTCTATTTTTGAATTTTCCTTTTTTATCTATTATAGTAGAGGAAGGTATCTCATACATGCAGATGATTTAGTTTAGGATAAAAATGGATACGTGTTTCTCAATTACTTTGATGAGTGGGACCACTTCAACCAATTAGTAAAGTACTCAGTGGCTGTAATAATGAATTTGTGTCCATTGGATGAGGAGGGAGTGTGGATTAGGTTACCATGCAATTGATATTTCTTATAGGATTTAGCAAATTGGAGTCTCTTTCTCCATGGAAGGCCAATAATACCCTACTCTTAGGAGTTTCTTAGCTAACAAGAGACCATTTGAGTGGGATCCAAAATACCTTCGTGGACTTCCTTTAGTGCGTGTTCAGACTCTTCACATTCTAGACACCTAAGGAGAGTTCTGTCTAGACCTCATTTGTACAAACCGTTAGCGATGGTCAAATAACATGTGGAATTTCTTATAATGTTTCTCTTCTCATTTCTAGATAGGTCATCAAGAATTATTTTATCACACATGTAGGAATAGATCTGGCTATATCAAGAGGATTTAGTGCCCATAATTGAGCATAAAATTTGTAATTCAGGGGTGTCATAAGCTAGAAAAGGGAGTTCTTCCACAAGGAAGTCATAGAAAAATTGGTGCTCTTCTAGTTGTAACATTGAGGCCAAAGTAGCCATGGCATCATCATCTTTATTTTCTTCCCTTGGTATCTTTTGAAAGGTGATGAATACAAAATAATTATTTAGTTCGTTAACCATCCTTTTATATAGAATAAGCTTCTCATCCCTATTTTGATATTGATCATTCAATTGATTGATCACTAATTGAGAATCTACGTAGATGTGCAATTTTGTGATCTTCCATTCAATGGCCAACTTGAGCCCATTTCCCAGAGCTTCATAATCAATATTGTTGTTCCTATAGGGAAAGATAATTTTATAGGATTTTGGAATTTTGTACCCTTGGGGTGTTATAAAGAGGACACCAGCTCTAAACCTTTGTTGTGTGAATGATCCATCGAAAAACATTTTCCAGGAATTCTCTGTCAGGTGTAAAATAGCTTGATCAGGAAATTCTATTTTTAGTGGTTTATTGTCTTGAAGAGGAGCATCTGTCAGATGATCAGAAATGACCTATCCTTTGATGGTCTTTCTATCCACATACTCAATGTCAAATTCACTAAGTACCATCACCCACTTTTTGAGTCTTCCAGTCAAAGTTTCCTTATTCAACTAATAATTTAAAGGATCATTTTTTGTAATTAATTTGACAAAATGTGCAATCATATAGTGTTGAAGCTTTTGAGAAGTAAATACCATGCCTAAGCAAGCTTTTTCAATTATGGTGTAGTTATGCTCATAGAAAATCATTTTCCTACTTATATAGTAGATTGCCTATTCCTATTGGATGATATCAGATTTGGATACTATTCATGTTGTTGATATTCATGTTTTTCCACTGATGTCGACATATGTTTCTGTGGAGAGAACAAACTCATTATTTAACTGACATAAGTGTACAGAAACTGTATGGATGTTTCAATACGATCAAAGATAGGGATATGATGAAAGATGTGTGATGACCTTATTCCTAAGGTCAGTTGACTTGAGGTTACATATTGGTGATGTTAAAAATGATTTAGTGAAGACTAGTTTCTAGACTGTGACACTAATGCTTGACAGAGCAGGTCTTTGTATTTTGTGTATATCTTACAGATAAAGATGTTTTAGTAGATGCAAGCTTATGGGATGACTGAGGACACATTGAAGAATGTTCATTACTAATTGATTATTGTCAAAGTACTAGTGACGTCAGTTGTGGCATGTATTCTGGAGGAGACCTATTTTGGTGGACGACTTCATACATGTAGCGTGTATTATGAATTGTGAGCATGGATTGCGGACCTTGGAGTATAACTGATGGATTGTAATTTATGTTTACTTATTATAGGTACCGTGTGTATCTTAGCAAGGGGTTAAACAATTATTTGTATATTGGGAAAGCCTAATTGGCCAACCTAATTAATTATGTGTATTAGGAAATCTCAATTGGCCAACCTAATGAATTATTGTAATAAGGTATATATGTGAGATATTTTCTTTTGGAAAGATGTGGAAGAGATTGAAAAGGAAGAGAAGTGTAAGTTGCAAGGCTTGTTTTTCTGCTAGATGTAGAGCAGAATTTGTGATAAGAATACTTCATTGGAACTGACCAAGAAAAGACAGTTGCTATCAGACAGTTCACTAGATTGTATATTTCTTATATACACTTGTTTGGATTGTGAATCCTTGAGGGTGGCTTTAACCTTCTTTGGGAAATGTGCCTGGGTAGTGAACCTACTACTTTTCTTGACTCCTAATAGGTCTATCTCCTAATAGGGATTGTGTACTATAATGTTGTAATAACCTCCTAACAGGGCTAAGTCTTTTAACATGGATACTATACTCTCAGTACATCATTTGTGGGTGCTAATTCCCACTGGGGTTTTACCTTTAACAAGGTTTCCTCGATAAAAAATATTTTTTTATTGTGTTGGCATTTACTATGTTATCATTTGCATTGCAGTTTTGGTTTATAAAGTTTAAATTTAAATATTCTATATCACAACTTATTCACACCCCCCCCCTCTCAATTGTGCTTGTAGACTGTTATTCCTAACAATTGGTATCATAATGGTTGGTTCTTAGAGAGAAAGCTTAATAGATTGAGGTGATCCCGAAGATGACTTACTACAGGAAGGATAGTCTGAAATTTGATCCTGAAAACTTTGACAGTTGGAAGAACAAGATGAGAACACATTGGCTATGTTTGGGAATTTACTACTAGATGATCACAAAGAAGAATGAAAAGATAGAAACTGGGGATGAATTGGAGAAAGCTACTGAAGATGATAAGAGGTTATTTTCATGTAATATGGTCACAAGGGCATCACTGATCAGCGCACTCTCTGAAGGTGAATTGATAGAAGTAAAAAACTTGGACTCTGCACATGAGATTTGGACAAGATTGGAGGCACTGTATGAAGGAGATAAGTTTACAAAATAGGAAAAGTTAAAAAATTGGAAGACCAAGATGGAATCACTAAAAATGAGAGAAGATAAGAACACTAGGGCATATGGACAGAGAATTACTAAAGTGGTTACTGGTATTAGAAACTCTGGAGGTACTTACATTGAGGAAGAAGTGATTGTGAAGATTCTCAGATCTTTGACACTTGCATATAGAACTAAAGTAAAATATATAAAGGATATTATACCTTTGACACCAAACTTCACTAGAGAGATGTTGATTGGAAAGCCAACTACTTTTGAGGTTGCAAAATTGGGAGATACTTTACCTAAAGTTGAGTCAAAATTCAAGGCAACCGTGCATAAGAACAAAAATACCTTGTCTAGAATTGTGAGCACTAGAAATAGTAACTTGAGAGAAGAGCTTGGATACTATGCTGAGGAATGAGAACAGATACAGGAGGAAGAAAGAGAGCTAGATGAAGTGGTAGCATTGATCACTAGAAGAGAAAAGAGAGGTAAGGGTAAATTTGAAGGCAAATTACCTTTGAAATGTTTTTCATGTAACAAGATTGTTCATTTTGCATCTCAATGTCCTACAAGGGTTCCACATCATAAACCTAAGTTTTACAAATCTAAGTATCCTAAAGACAATGAATGTTATTATGCTAGTGATGGTGTTTCTGATGATGATGGTGACTATGATGAAATTGGGTTTATTTCTATAAAGGATGATGAACCTATACATGAGGAAAAATCATTAGTATCTCGTGTTGAAAACAAATCTGAATGGGTTATAGACAGTGGTTGTTCTCATCATATGACTAAAGATAAAAAAAAAATTGAGTCTAAAAAGATATGATGGTTGTGTTGTTAGATTTGGTGACAATACTCCTAAACTTATCATTGGAGTTGGATCTATTTCTCTAGATGGAAAGACTAATACTGACAATGTATTTGTTGTTGATGGACTTAAACATAATCTTTTGAGTGTTGGGCAGTTAGTGGACAGAGGTTAACAATTGAAATTCATTGATGGGAATGCTATATCAGAACTAAATCAGGAGATTTGATCGCATCTGGTACTAAATATAGAGGTAATATATTTGAATTGAATACATCTGAAGCTTCTTGTTTTATTGCGAATGTTGATGACAATTGGTTGTGGCATAGAAGATTTTGTCATGTTAACTTTGATAACATTGTGAAGGAAAGTATGACTAATGTTGTGAGAGATCTACCTAATATTGTAAAGCCATCTAACACTATGTGTAGAGAGTGTGTTATGGGGAAGCACACCAGAAGTAGTTTTAGAAGAAAATCTTATTCAGCAAAAGGGAATTTGGATCTGGTGCATACAGATCTGTGTGGTCCTACTAGAACAAGATCTTACTATGGTGAAAGGTACTTTATACTTTTTGTTGATGACTTTTCTATAATGATGTGGGTTACATATTTGAGAGAGAAATATGAAGCATTTGACAAATTCAAGTTATTTAAAGCAAAAGTTGAGAATGAATCTAGTTTGAAGATAAAATGTTTAAGATTAGACAGAGGTGGAGAGTTTACATTAGATTTAGTTAATACCTATTGTGAAGAACATGGAATATATAGATAGACATCATCTCCTAGAACACCACAACAGAATGGGATAGCAGAGTGAAGAAACATAGCTATATTAGATGTTGCAAGGAATATATTGCTAGAAGGAAATATGTCACATGTTCATTGAAAAGAAGTAGTTGGCACTGTTGTGTACACCTTGAACATAATTCAGATCATAGAAGGTACAAGTAAGACTCCTTGTGAATTATGGTTTGATCAAACACCTATTGTAAAATATTTTAGAATATTTGGAAATAAATGTTATATCAAAAGAGATGATGACATATGGAAGTTTGATGCTAGAATTGATGAAGGAATTTTTCTTGGTTATTCTACTAAGAGAAAAGCATATAAATGTTTCAATCTGAGAGTTAGGAAGTTAATTGAAAGTACTAATGTGAGGATAGATGAAAATTTTTTGATTTAGGAAAGAATATATGATTGTGGTTA
The DNA here is from genome assembly GCA_018584345.1 of Thuja plicata. Taxonomy (NCBI): domain Eukaryota; kingdom Viridiplantae; phylum Streptophyta; class Pinopsida; order Cupressales; family Cupressaceae; genus Thuja; species Thuja plicata. The sequence goes on along the minus strand of MU224972.1, from coordinate 1,807,778 downwards.
GATTATAGAGATGAAAGAGACCATTGTTGAACTTGAAGAACCTTTGATGATTGATAATGAGACTAAAGTTGAATTGATTAAGGTTACTGAGACTCCTAAGACTCCAAGGTATGTTAATAAGAACCATCCTAAAGATCAAATTATTTGTGATCCAATTAAAGGTATGATGACTAGATCTAAAACTAGAGAATAAATTTGTTTAATTTCTCAAGTTGAACCAAAAGCTACTGATGAAGCATGTAGAGATGAATCATGGATTAAAGCTAGGGAAGAAGAACTTGCACAGATAAAGAAAAATGATACTTGAGAATTAGTTTCAAGACCTAAGAAAAAAAATGTGATAGGAACTAAATGGGTTTTCAGAAATAAGATGGATGAGGAAGGAATGGTGGTAAGAAACAAGGCTAGACTGGTGTGTAAAGGCTACTCACAACAAGAAGGCATAGACTACAAAGAAAAATTTTCTCTTGTTGCTAGGTTGGAAGCTGTGAGATTATTTCTTGCTTATGTTGCACATAAAGACTTTAAAGTATATCAGATGGATGTGAAATCAGCACTCTTGAATATTGGTGATCTGGAAGAAGAAGTATACATTGAGCAACCTGATGGATTTCCTTTGACAGAAGATGAAGACATGGTTTGTAAGTTGAAGAAAGCACTGTATGGACTGAAACAAGCATTGAGAGCATGGTATGAAAGACTGGACAAGTATCTACTTCATCTTGGTTTTAGAAAAGGTGATGTAGATAGTAATTTATATTTAAGAACTAATGAAGATGGAATCTTAATCATAGAATATTTTGTTGATGATATCATTTTTGGAGGCAATGATAAGATGAGTAAGAAGTTATCTAAAGAAATAGAAAATAAGTTTGAGATGTCAATGATTAGTGAAATGAAATTTTTTCTTGGTTTTAAAATCAATCAGAGTAAGAATCGTATTTTTATATCTCAGACAAGGTATCTAAAGGAAATGTTGAAGAAGTTTGGAATGGACGATTGTAAACCTGTTGGAACACCTATGGTGACTGGATATAAACTGAATAGTAATGATGAGACTCAAAGTGTTTTTCAGACAAAGTACAGATCTATGATTGGTGCTCTACAATATCTAACTCACACTAGACCAGATATTACCAATGTAGTTGGAATTGTGGCAAGATATCAGGCAGATCCTAAAGAGACACGCCTTGATGTTGTGAAAATAATTTTCAAATAGTTGAAAGGAACAACAGAATATGGATTATGGTATGAAAAATTAGATGACTTTATTTTGCAGGCTTATACAGATGTTGATTGGGCAGGTAATGTGGATGATAGAAATGTAACCACCTAAATTTGGTTTGTTCTAACTATGGACCCTATTTTCCCTAAGTGTGATCATACCCTCGATTATGTCCAAACAACCCTGTTACTGCTTGGCATAATTTTTGAAATCAATTTAATGTCCTAGGTGATTTTTATCACTAAATTATATTAATTATTATAGCCATATAATTCAAATCAATTTTGACCAATCAAATCAAATCAAAATCAAACATGGCTATAGTATTTAATTATAAAGGAATTAAATAAATCCCTAAATCAAATACCCACTTGCAAAATAACCCATTCCCCTAGCCTATTTAATTTAATTAAAATGGCTATAGTCCCCTAATTATTAAAAAGCAATTTCATTGTTTAAATAATTAATTCCTATATTTCTAAGTGAATTAAATAAGTTTATTTCATTTATTAAAATTCCCTCAAACCCCAACCTAACCTATCTCAACCACTTCTACCCTGGGTTCTAACCCTTCTCAACCCATTCACCCATGTTAATCTAATCCTAAGCCTAATTCTAGTCCTAACCCACCTCTTAATGTTGTCACATTCCATTAAGGAATGATTAGCAACTCAACCCACTTGAGAAAGTCCACTTTCTCAAGCTTGACTTCCTTAAAGTCCACTTTCTCAAGTCATCCTCTTACACTCTACCTTGCTTCTTTAAGGCCTTCATTAATGCCTTATTAATGAAAGATGCCTTAAGCCTATGTCTCTCCCATGCCTTATTAATGCCTTGGAAATTAATGGCTCTTACACCTTCATTAATGAGCCCCTTCACTCATTAATTCATCTTGTCCCCCCTCTCTCTCTCCCATTCTTCTCTCTCCCATTCTTCTATAAATAGAAGCCATTTTTGAGAGGAAATAAACCTTCACATTAGATAAAAAATTACATTGTTATGCTGTTGGATTACTCTTAGAATCATATTTCCTTTATTATTCCATGCTTTTGCATTGTTTTCATTTCAACTTTTAGGGCTAGATTGCATGCTTTATCATCTTTTTAGCTTGTTTTTGAACTAAAATCCTTTATGCTAGGTTGTATTCATCACTGATTTGTAGCATATTCTGAGGGCTGATATGTTACTAATTACACTCTTCCTAGTTAGCAGGAAATAGGTCAATATTAGTGGTTTTGAACATTTTATCTAATATTTCAAGCTAATGCAATGACTTATTGAGTGTTTGTGTCTTTTTCATCAGGTACCCAAATACACACACACATTTCTGGCGCCCATTGTGGGGCTCAAATTTTGATTTAGCCTCATTTCTAACACTTTTTTGGTAATTTGCAGGCTCAGGAATCAGTCACAGAATTGCATTTAATCTTTCAGGATCGCATCCCGGATACGCCATCGTATCACGTAAATTCTGCCTTGCATCCGGGATTTCCCATATCGTTTCTGGTGTTGGCTCGCATTTGGTCAACAAGGGCTCGCATCTTGTGAATAGGCTTGCATCCTGAATACTATATCACATTCAGTAGGATTTTAGGCTCGTATTTGGTTGGAAATATTGTCTACTTCATTTGCCTAATCCTAACAAGTCTGAAAAGTTGTGTTTTTTCTCTTTTATAGATTAACAAGTGTTTTGCAGGTATTTTTGGCAATTTTCATGGAGTTGGATTAAATAGATACTAACATGGTTTTTACAGGTTTCCAAACCCCCCCATCTTGACTTCTATTTATTTTCTTTTCAAAAACTTAAAAACCATTTCTCCACTTGCTAAGGCAACTAGATATTATGCTCTTTTCCTCTTGATGAAAATCAGAAAGTTGGACGTTGTTTTATCATTTGTAACGAAGATTGGGGTTAACTGAACAAGAAAACACACTATTTAATTCATTTTGGGGATAGAAATTGAACAAACACAAATCACTAAATCATGTGGGATCAATGAACAAAATCATATAATTATTTTCGGATTCAGTAATTGAACAAAACAAAGAACTAAATATGTGGGCTCAATGAATAAACACATCGTTTAATTGCTTTTGGATCAGAAATAGAACAACAAAAACTCACTAATTTTTTGTGGTCAATTGAACAAAACAAACTTTCCCTTTCTGTTTTCTTTAAAAATAGGAACAATTAAATCAGGCTCAACATAGCTTGAGGGAAAGAATTTTGTTTTAAGTGTTTAAGGAGAAAACAACATGGACTAGGAGAGTATGCTCTTCTTCTTTTGAAGAATCAAAAATCTAGAAATCCTAAGCTCGCCAATCCTAGTTACCGATCTTTTAACAGTAGAGGGCCTACCGGTTGAGGAAAAAATCTCTCGGGAATGACCCAAGTGAGGACAGGTCTTACGCTGACCCTTCCAACTCACTATAAATAGTTGCTTCCTTGTAGGCCAAAGCCTCGGAAGATGGAACTAGTTTTGTTCTTGAAATTTTGACATCATTCCTTGAACATATCGAGGTATATATAGATCAGAGCCGCTTGAATCTTGCTTGCAAGACTATATATATTCAGGTACTCATAGGGCTATACACCTCAATTTTGCCTTGTGAAATTCTATGGGGGACAATTTTGAACGGATTGCCCAATAATCTACAACAACTTCAACTGAAAGAATACCTGATTCATCCTCAAAAGGGTGATAATATTTGTGCAAGGAAAAAAGTAATTGCCCCAAGACACTCGTCATATCGTGCCCTCACTTGAATTTGGAGTCAGCTAATACAGCATCATGATTGGATCCATTGTGTGCTTAGTGATGGCTATATTCTGATTAGCATTTGAGTGTGTACATAAGTCAACAAGCAAATATTTTCATCCTCCACCTAGAAAATAGGACAAAAGAGTGTTTGATTCATCCTCTTAACAATGCAAAATTGTTTGACGTGTCTAGAAGACCACTAAAAAGATAAGCTCCTCAAAAACAATCAACAAATTTCAAACCCTAGAGTACAAGTGTTTTTCAAGTCCTATAAACACCTCTTGATGCAATCTGGAACCAAATGACTTCACGCACTTCAAAAATAAATTTTTCAAAATTGACCAAAACTAACAAGACCATCATAAGATCGCATCCTATTTTTCTTAAATTGTATCCTCTATTTAGGATCATATCTGGTGCATTGGATCGCATCTGGTCAGCATATAGTCACATCCAGGTTTTAGGATCGCATCTGGTGCCATCAGAGGCTCGTATATGGGAGCTTGCATTCAGAACAGTGGGCATTTCTAGCAGTTTTCCCTAGGAAGCCTCAGTTGATTTAGGTACCCTTTTTACTCTTTAGTTGGTCCTTGTTGTCTCTTCTGGTCTCCCTGCTATTATTTCCAAACACTTTAGAAATGTCTACCTTGCTTGTATAGTCAGTCTTTCACGATCGGTTCAATACGTGTGGATTATTCATTTTCTATCAACAACTTGATTCCTAGCTCACTATCAGGGCATTCTAACCCTCTAATGCTGGAATCATTTACATCCAGCAACTAACAAATAGTTACTTCTACCTAGACATGCCCACTTCAACGATCTAAAAACTATACTTTCCCTATTGGGAAATGTTAACAAAGTTGAGAAACAAACTTCATGGTTAACACAAGATGCAACCAATACACAACTAAAGGATCAAAAGTGCCTCCTAAAACACCACACTTCCAAGGAGAAACTTCTCGCAGTTCCCTTTTTTATCTTGATTCACCTCAAATGGATAGCCACACTAACGAATGGAGTAAGGCCTTTGAGGGTTATGATGATGGCAAACAAGCACAATCCGTAGGCACAGAGGAAGAAGAAAGACCCAAGTTTGAACATAATCCGTTTGGGCCAGATAGTGAGGAAGAGATCCCTGAAGATGAATACAAGAAGCTTAAACAAAGTAAAAGGATCCACAAGTTATTGGAATGGATAATTGGTGATGATAAAGAAAAGTACTTCCTCCATCTAGCATCCACGGGTGTCAAATTACCTAAGGATTATAATGTGGAAAACCTCAAAGAAAAGGAAGTACCGAGCCTAATATCTATTCTCACTAAACAGCTCAATCTAATGCAAACGGAGCTCACAAACCTCAAACAAGAGAAGGACAAACCTAAACCAAAATACTCTTTGGACGCCATTTGTCTGTTTCCCTTTTATAAGAGTATCACTATGGTCCCATTTCCTCCTAATGTGGCAAGGCCAAACTATGACAAGTACACAGGAGAAACTGATCCGCACGACCATGTAAGAGAATTTTGTGCTCTAAGCATTGAGTACATGCATGAACCCACCTACCTCATGTGACTATTCCCAGGAAGTCTATGAGGTAATTCCATGGAGTGGTTTTTGAAATTGAACCCTAATGTCAAAACATTCGAGAAGTTGATGCAACAGTTCATCCAACACTATTCCTACAACATCCAGCATGACTTAACTATGATGGACTTATGCAATACCAAATAGAAAATGGGAGAATCATTTACACACTTCCTACAAAGATGGAGGAAGATTTTTGCATGCTATTCAAGAGTCATCCCCAAAATGGAGAAGATAGAAATCATTGTTAATAATATCGTACCATAATTGAGCTATGCTCTACAAATGCAAGACTCTCCTAGCTTCGATAGGATGATTAAAAATGCCCTCCGTATTGAGGAAGTCATGGTAAAAAAGGGAGAGATCACCCTTCAAAATGAAAACAAAGGCAGTAGCTCCAACTCCAAACCTAAATGGTGGAAACAAAACAAGAATATTGTCAATAAAGGAGTAGTTGATTCCTCTAATATTAATTCTAAACCCGAAGCATTCAATCTAACCAATGGCATGCAAGCCAGCAAAGAGGCTAAAACAACACCTCTTATTCCCAAAGCAAACAATGATAATGACAAGGGACGAACATGGACTTCAAAACTCCAAAGAACATTCACACCTTTGGGGGAACCTCTTGAGATAGTCTTAAAAACATTGGTGGATAACAAATTTCTTACGATTCCTGATTCTAAACCTTGGGAACCAATGGTCAAACTCAGATGGTGGGATGATAACTCCTATTGTATCTTCCATAAAAACAAGGGACATAAGATAAATAATTGTCTCAAACTTAAACATGTCATTCAAGACCTCATCGAAGGAGGTAAGATCAAGGTAGACGGACACACTATGAATGAAGATCACACAGCATTTAATAAACCATTTCCTAATTATAATCAAGGGGAAACATCTAAAGGGAAAGGTAATGAGATAAACTACACCTATTCCAAAAGTGACAATGTGATCAATATGCTCAGCATTAAAACTGAACCCATCAATATGGTCACAATTAAAGGAGCCTCATCCTCCTCAAATGTTGTAACTTAGAGCCAAGCATAGGTTACAATCAAAGGACCTCCAAAACTGACACCAGCACCAACATCCAAGGTCCCTATTGTAACTATTCCTAAACTAGGAGAAAAACATGTGGTCACTATCCCTGGAGAAAAATATGACTTGGTAGACCAATTGCAAAGAACCGCTACCAAAATTTCCATCTTTGAGTTACTCAAAATATCCACTGTGCATAGAGAAATCCTAGAACAAGCTCTATACACTGCTAATGTTCCAAAGGATATAGATATAGACAAGTTTCAAGAGATGGTCAATCACATCTCAGCGCCACACTACCTCTCCTTTTTCTGAGGAGGATGATAATTCATTGACCCATCCACACAATCAACCCCTCCACATCGAAGTTCTTATTCATAAATACCGTGTTAGACACGTATTGATAGATGGAGGCGTAGGATTAAATATCTATACACTGGATTTAGTCAGGAGACTAGGCCTCTCAAAGAAAATAATTGACTCTAGAAACAAGATAACCATCAAAGCATATGATGAGGAAGAAAGATCCTCCAGAGGTTTTATTTGTCTACCCATCATAGTTGGGCTAATTAAAAGGGATTTCATATGTCAAGTTCTGGATTTACCCCTGGCCTACAATATTCTACTCGGCAGACCATGGATTCACGATATGCAAGTTGTACCATCCACTTATCACCAATGCATCAAGTTCCCACATAATGGGTGGAAAAGACAATTCCTGTCGATGCCAACTACACTTGAAAAAATATCAAAGCAGGTAGCATGATTCCACACAACAAAGAGGCTATGGATGTAGTTGCTCCTGAAAATACCAAGGACATGGTTATGAAAGGTTATAGCAAAACATTGAAACTTCAAGAAATAGGTATGGGAGAGTACAAGCTAGACCTGACTCCTTCACTGACAAAACTTTCAGTATCACTGAGATCCTAAGGAAAACTATCATCAACATTCACACCTCTAGCACTCAAAGAGCCCGAAGTACACAAGGAAACTGGCATGATAAAGGCATCCACATCTTCTTCAAATAACACAGAAGAATAGGCAGTCTTGAATTGGCTTTACAAAGGAGAACTAGTGGACTCTAAGATCAAACATGTGAAGATATCCCCAGAACAGTATGGAAAGGGATATGATTTACTCAAACAAATGGGTTACAAAGGAAAGGGACCACTGAATGACACAGGAAGAGGGATCATTGAACCCATACCCATGGAGTTCCACCTCAACAAAGATAAAACGGGACTGGGCTTTAATACTCAATCCAACAAACCTACTTCAAAGCAGAGTCCACCTTCTGAAGCAGAGAGTGATAAAATAGATGAGATAGTATCAGAACCATGGCCTTATGAGAGATTACTACATATTGGTACAGAGAATCATGAATATCAAGGAGAACACTACGTACCTAGTTTTGAGGTACCATAGGATCTTCACACTCCTTTACTAGAACAACTGCCCATTCAAGAGGTAGGAGACACCATGGTTACAATCACTCAAGAGGAACCCCGGCCATAGAATTTACATCCTAACTAGGGGCAATTGGTCACAATTTCATATATTCTAGATCTACCTCACTTTGATCTACAAGCAGCTAATCGAGTCCATCAAATAAACATTGTTGAATGTTTAAATGGATATGATGATGATGTCACAAACTCTCATGACTATGAGTGGGATCGGCTATCTATTGCCTCCAAAGATATTGGGATAGATACAATTCACATGTTTGCAGCTTCCTCAGCTCCTAGTAAAAGACCTGACACTCCTTTCAATGATACTGATCCTCCTGAAGTAGAAGAAGAGTTCCTTCCTCCTATCATTGATGGAGACACTGGTGAATACATAACTCTAGAAGAATTTCATAGGATACAAGCAAGAAGCGTCCTTTTATAAAGGAATGATGATGAGATATCTACTGACGAGTCACTAGAGTTTGATCCCTATATAACTAAAAATGACCCTTTTAACAATGATCTTACTCTTATTGATCTAAAAATCAAAGGTATTAACTTAACAGACCATGTCATGTTGGTTAACAGTTGTGATGCTAACACGATGTTGTCCTTCCCAGGATCTGACTCCCTAAAATTGGTACTTCGAGACCTCATTGATTGGACTAAAATAGATCCTACGCCTATCCTCAACTTTTCCAATGACTACTCCCTAGCTTGTTACCTTAATGCTTGTGAAACTCACCCTGCTTCCACCAATGCAAGGAGTGAGAACATGTCACAGGAGGATATCAATTTTCTTAGTCACAAACTAAAAAATAAAAAGAAAATGCAGACTGATGGTGAAAACCACTCTGTGGCAGTATCAGATCCCAAAATAGTAAAGAATAAAGATGTATCCAATGGTGAAAACCTCTTAGAGGTGCCAAAGTATGAGACTCTTAATATCCTCCCTAAGAACTTTCAAGAGAGATCTTCGGTATTGATTGAACCAACGCAGCCAGTAAACTTGGGCACTGTTTAAGATCCTCAGATAGTTCATCTTGCACAATCTTTATCAAAAGAAGAGAAGGTACAGTTCATAGAGTTCCTAAAGGAGAAGAAGATCAAATTTTCATGGTCTTACACTGATATGCCAAGACTAGATCCCAATCTCATTATGCACCACTTATCTATAGCTCCTGGGATCAAACCCGTGAAACAAAAACTTAGAAAAATGCATCCTCATGTGGCATTATTGGTGAAAGCAGAATTAGAAAATTAGCTAAAAGCTGGATTTATTCGGGTCATTGCTTATACAGCATGGATCTCTAATGTGGTCCAGGTTTCAAAATCTGATAAATCTATTAGGATCTGTATGAACTTTAGAGACCTCAATAAAGCATGTCCAAAGGATGTTTTCCCCCTACCAAATATTGACATGATCATAGACCTTACAGCTGGCTTCTAGATGTATTCATTAATGGATGGATTCTTGGGTTATAATCAAATCAAGATCGCCCCTGAGCATCAAGAGAAAATTGCATTCACATGTGCATGGGGCACATTTTTCTAGAACGTCATGCCATTTGGGCTCAAGAATGTCGGTGCAACATATCAAAGAGCTATGACTACAATATTCCATGACATGATGCACAAAAACATGGAGGACTATGTTGATGACACACTGGCTAAATCCAAAGAAAGAGGTACTCACATTGCTAACCTAAGAAAGATATTAGATCGAATGGAACAATTCCAACTTAGGCTTAATCCAAAGAAATGTGCCTTTGGGGTTCAATCAGGAAAGCTCCTAGGATTCATAGTCTCAGCAAAAGGGATCGAGGTAGATCCTGCAAAGGTAAAAGCTATTCTAGAGATGACTCCTCCATGTAACATCAGTCAAATGAGGATGCTACAAGGGAGACTCCAATCTATCAGGAGATTTATGTCCCAACTTGCAGATAAAGCACAACCCTTTACTAACTTACTACATAAAGGGGTTGCGTTCAACTAGGATAAACACTGTGAAGCCAACTTCAAAGAATTGAAGGGGTACCTGGCTGCTCCACCTATTCTTATGGCTCCTATTCATGGAAAGCCCTTACTCCTATACATTTCAGCTACAGCTACATCCCTAGGAGTATTGGTAGCACAAGAGGACAAAACAAAGAAAGAGCGAGCTATCTAGTACATTAGTAGAACACTAGTCACTTATGAGCTCAATTATAGAATTATTGAGAAAGCATACTTAGCAATCATCTTTGAATCATAGAAATTAAGACACTACATGCTCTCTCATACAGTAAAGCTCATTGCTAAGATAGATCCTCTAAAGTATCTTTTGAGTAGAACAGCATTAACAGGACGTTTGGCAAAATGGGTCATAATTCTAAGTGAGTTTGACATTGAGTATGTCGAACGGAGAGCTATCAAAGGATAGGTACTTGTAGAGAAATTGGCTGATTCACCACTCCAAGATGATGAACCATTACTAATTGAATTTCTTGATGAAACAATCATGCATCTCACCGAACATCCATGGAAGATGTACTTTGATGGTTCGTTTACTCAACAAGGATCTAGAGCAGGGGTTCTCTTCATAACTCCACAAGGATATAAGATTCCCAAATCTTATAAATTGATGTTGCCCTACACCAACAATATCTCTGAATATGAAGCATTGGTCAATGGCCTCAAGCTAGCTATGGAATGGAAGATCATTGAGTTACACGTGTATGGTGACTCTAAACTAATTATCAATCAAATCAATGGGGAATATCAAACAAGAGATGAAAAGTTTATGCCCTACAAGCAACTAGTTGATGATCTGAAGAAATTCTTTGTCTTTGTCACCTTCCAGCAGATACCAAGATCAGAGAACAAAGCTGCAGATGCTATGGCTACCTTGGCATCCATGTTACAACTAGGAACATCAGTTTTGCGATGACTTCTTGGTGGAATAAATATCCTATCTTGCCTTTGCTAACCCTGAATACCAGGTAATATGTGCCTTAAATACCCCAGATCAATCTCGATATGCCAGTATCATTGCTTATCTTTATGATCAAACCGTTCCCGCCAATCCATCTAGAAATGAAAAAAGATCCCTGATTAGGATAGCATCGCATTACATCCTCATAACTAACAACCTATATCGACGCAGTCTCGATGGAACACTTCTTCAGTGTTTAAAACTCAAAGAGTTTGATCTAGCCTTAAAAGACGTCCATGAAGGTGTATGTGGATCACACTCGAACGGCTTTTTATTAGCTAAGAAACTGATCAGAGTAGGATATTATTGGCCTACCATGGAAAAAGATGCTATTCAATTTTCAAAAGCATGTCTTAAATACCAAACACATGGAAACCTCATCCATGCTCCTGCTAGAGAACTAATACCTTTCATAACACATTGGCCATTTTAGCAATGGACCTTTGACTTGGTTGGACAAATATATCCCAACTCTTCAAATACACACAAGTTCATCATTACGGCCACTGAGTATTTCATGAACTAGGTAAAAGTCATGCCGCTAATCAAAGCCACTGGCAAACAGTTGGCTATGTTCATTCTAAACTAAATTATTTGTAGATATGGGATACCCTCTTCAATTGTGACAGAAAATGGGGGCCAATTTAAAAACCAAGACATTGATGACCTCTGTGAACAGTTCCATATCACTCAACATTGCTCCTCAATCTATTACCCTCAAGGTAATGGAGAGGCTGAGGCATCAAACAAAAACATTCTCAAAATTCTACACAGAACTGTGAGCAAGTCTGGTAGAGACTGGCATCTACAACTAAATTTGGCACTATGGGCCTACAGAACAAGCATCCAAACACCAACTGGAGCCACGCCATTTTCTCTAGTCTATGGCGATGAAGTAGTATTACCTATTGAGGTTGAAATCCCATCTTTGAGAATATCTTTACAAGGACTGGTTACTAATGAGCAGTACCGCATTGATCAGGTAAATTCTCTAGACCTACTAGATGAGCACAGACAACAAGCGTTCGATCACCTCAAAGTGTACCAAGCAACAATGTCCAAAGGTTACAAAAAGAAGGTCAAACCATGCAAGTCTGAGGTGGGAGACCTTGTTCTGAAAGAGAATCCTAAGAACCAGCCTAACAGGGAGCAGAAAGGAAAGTTTGAACCTAATTGGTTGGGACCTTATGTTATCACTGCTACTTTTAGGACTGGAGCTTATCAATTGGCTACACCTGAAGGAGACATTCTCCCTGATCCTATCAACACTCTATATTTGAAGTAGTTCTACGCTTAATGTTTGGCTAGCAGAGCCTGTACAGCAAATAGTTCTTGTAAAATACCAAAAACATTCATAAAATTGATCCTGAAGAAATCCAAAAATAGTGGAAAAGGTTTTTACAAAATGGGTGTCCTTGGTGAAAACCTGGTAAACAAGTGCCTTGATACTACAAAAACATTCAAAAAAGAAAAAATAGAAAAAAAATTGAAAAAGAGAATAGTGCCTTGATGAGCACCTGATAAAACAGGCATCTTGGTAGCAAAAAAAAAGAAAAATATCTTTCCAAGTGGTGAAAACCTGGCAATCAAGCGTCACTTGTGTTCTGCACTCCATCTATCAATGCACTACTGATACTAGGCCTTCATAATTTTGCATGTGCTTATACGCTGACTTCATTTTTCTACACGACTATCTTATCCTTGCTTGGGATTTTTCTATCTTTATGTCCTAGGAATAATTCATTCTGCACTGGGGGCATCTTTGTTGGCATAGTAGGTCACGGTTGCTAGGTTTCTCTAGGTTGGTTTGCCTCACAGACACAATGTTTCTTAAAACAATGTCACTTTTCAAAACAAGGGTGTCTTTTCAAAACATGGGACATGACATTTACATTCACAACATTCCTACAAGGCTATACTGGATCACAAACATGAACTAATTATCATATCAATGCATAGAAATAGAACACCATATTGCATATTTTTTGATTGACGAATTTTTACTATGTTTAACATATGGATGAACAAAGTACTAATTAACACACAGTTTTCTCATGGTTTGATTATACTTCTGTTATGTCCTAATGATGTTTTCAAACTAGGGGCATCTAAGTAATTATGAATTCTATCTGATTGATTCCCAATTGATGATTTGTTATGTCTTCTTAGTTACTCAATGACGTCTACACAAAGACAAAGTGTCGCAAGGATTGGGGGCACAATTTTTTCTTGATTTTCTGCGTGTGGTGATTGTTTCATATGATCCTATAAATTTCACCTAACTTGGATGTTTATGATAAGAGCTGCTACTATGGGTAGATAGCCGCATATATCTCAATCTTTGTTATGTGTAAAATACGGTGAGTTTGACATATTTTCCTTGTCTATTTTCAAATCCAAATTTTCACTAAGGTATACGAATCATAATGTACCCAAGGATATGAATTTTCAAGGTCATTGCGGGTCCAATATTTTGCCTTAATCAGAATATGGTATATTAAAAGGAAGGTGACTGTTTTTTTATCCTGGCTTTTGTGCCTTGATGCTTAATTCTATTTCTGACATTTCAATAAAACATAGTATTCATATTATCATAATATCAGTGGGTATTAGTGATGGTTGTACTATTAGATGGTATTCATTTTAAAAAGTGCCCAATGATGATAAAAATGTTGCAATATTTTCTAATCAGTGACAAGGTCCTCAGAGTCTGCATATAGCTGCATTTAGGGATTGCATGGTACATTTATAAATGAAATAACAGCTTAAGGAATTTTGAGCTCAAAAATGCTTTCTGTCTTCTTCCAAAAATCCAAGTTTATTACTAATACCCATGCTTCCTGAAATCTTTGATCTATCGGGAACAAAATTGAACTCATATTTTTAATGTGATTAACTTGGTACTTGTGTGTTTACTCTTAAACACACGCTCGCTCCTTCACTTCTTCTACTCCACTCTTTCTTGCCCATTTTCTTCCTGCAAGTGTTCTATTCTTTTCAACTGGGGGATTTATTTCTTTTCCTTCGATTTTGTTCCCGAGGGGGCATGACCACTCTATCATCAATTAAATTTTTGCTTGAAACAACATCAAAATGACTTCGTTATCAAACAAACTAAGGGCATAATAGTTTCCTTGACTAAGTCAGAACTGTTGGATAGAAATCTTTGGTTCTCATGAGCTGGATATTTTGTGTTTCCTCATTTTAAAAGATTTTTATTAAGCTCCTGGCAGCTTCATATTGGCTTTTGGACGACAACCAAGTTCAGAAATGGTATTTTTAAAAATATTTTATTGATTTTTGGATGACAACCAAGTTCAAAATCAATTCTATCAGTTTGGTTTGATCAAGTGCGAGACTCATCTCATCAACATTTCGTTCGACAACCAAGAACGGAATTCTCAATCTTTCTGAAGTAAAAATTGAAAACTTTCTTTAAATTAATGCACTGCTCGCACATCAATTCAAAGAGGGGCAAATGTAACCTCCTAAATTTGGTATGTTCTAACTATGGACCCTATTTTCCCTAAGTGTGGTCATACCCTCGATTATGTCCAAACGACCCTGTTACTGCTTGGCATAATTTTTGAAATCAATTTAATGTCCTAGGTGATTTTTATCACTAAATTATATTAATTATTATAGCCATATAATTCAAATCAATTTCGACCAATCAAATCAAATCAAAATCAAACATGGCTATAGTATTTAATTATAAA